>VYZV01040096.1:2621-22345 GCA_013401275.1 Pandion haliaetus
TAAACTCATGTTGGATCTCTCTTTGTGAATAATCTCTCATTTATTTTTCATATTAAAAAAATTAAAATCCTTTCTTCCCTCAAGTTACTTATTTGAAGGTTACACTGGCCTATGTCAATACCTGTTAGTTACAAAGGCTAGCAAGCTGCAGAAATTGCCAGCAACATTCTATGCAAAACAAACCCCAAAAAGCAAAACAAATTATAGCATGCATTATAGTAAAAACCTATAGGGTAGAACAACTGTCCTATAATACCTATAACAACTCTAATTCATGGTTGTACCAAAGTGATATCCTTGATAAATAACTAGGGATCCCTTAGCCTGTGATGTTTCTGAAGCAAAGTCTCATCATTTACTCATCCTCTCTGATGTGACAGAGTACTGATTATGTTCTTTTTGCTTCCCATGAACTATAGGGGAATGTGCCACCTTTTTTTCCAAAGACTTCCTTTGAATTACTCTCTGGAGACTCATTTCTCTCCCCTAGTACTAACAGGCATGTCTACACTATTCCTTTCTGCTCAAAAAAAATTATAACCTCCACTCATCTGTCTCTTCCACTGTGTCACTGCATTCATTATGCGGTACATCTCCAACTTCTAAGGCAACAGGATGCTGATCTAGACAACTCCTAGAAAACAGACTGCGTCTTCTTTCCCTTGCAATACAGCCATCAAGGAAAACAAAGAGATAGATATTGGAAAACAAATCCTGAAGGATGTCTCTGATAGTCACAGCCAGTGAAACATGTATAGGACACAATAAAGCAATCAATCAATCAATAAATAAATGAAAAATAATTCAGATGCTCAGGACAGCAGACAAGAACCAAAGAATGTCATTTTCAGATCTATTCTCCTTGGACTTTACCAGGTTCCAATGGGATAATAGCTTTAATATTACATTTATAAAGCCTTTATGGTACATCCTTAGAAATGCTCTTCATTTAAGCATTTACTGACAAGCAAAGCACAAACACAAAGAAGTTGATTCTCATAGTTATAAATGAATCCAAGATTAATGATTGTACAAAAACTGTGAGGAGTAACGATCCTTTCCTCTATCGCTTTGAGGTGAATATTCCACTTTCTGCAGCAAAACCTTACCTTTGGGATTATACATTTGCACAACAAATAAAGGATTATCTTCACCTACAGGAAATGAGGAGATCTTCTTTGTGCTGCATACTCCATAAATGATTTTTCACTGTTAATACAGTCTTTTTTCCCCACTGAGCCATAGAGAAAACTGCAGTATTTATTATCCTTTCTGAATTATTTTTCCTACTTTATAGATATGGTCAACTTTTTGGAAAAAAAAAAACAAAACAAAAAAAAACAAAAAAAAAACCCCAAAAAGTGAAGTTGCTGTCTGACCTAGAGGAAAGATCTTTGCAGCCAGAAGAGCTCTGTAACAGCTCTGCGTGCTTGTACTAGGCAAGCTTCAAACTCCTAGCTGTAATTATTTTTGAAGTTGATGAGCACAACAGCCAAATAACCTGATCACATTTGCATGGCTGAGTCAGTTCACATACACTGACTATTAGTGTTTGCTTTATATTGAACCTACCTAACATCTTTGGGGGGATTCCTAATGCTCAGAGAAGACAAATAGCATGGTAGGACCATTTGAACAATGGTCAAACAATATTGATTTAAACAATGAACATCTGCAATTTGAACTTCTCTGTCTTCACAGACACACACCTATACTCTTTATTAACTGGGGAAAAAAACAAAACAAAACAAAACTGAAATGCACTCCTGTCATAAAAACCTGTAAGGAAGGCACCTATAAAGAGTGCAAGCAACCTGTGGTTCAGCTCTTCTCTCTCTGATCTCTGCCGAGGCATGTGCACCTCACCCTCTGTGGGTTATCGACTCCTTTCCAGCTACCAACACAGAGCACAGCACTATGAGGGCTGCTATGGGGAGAATTAACTCCATCTCAGCCAGACCCAATACATCCTCTAAAACTCACATGGGTTGTGGAATCTGCAGCCTTGGAAATACTCAAAACTTAACTTGGCAAAGTCTTGGCCCTGCTCTGAGGAAGGGGATTGACAAGAGGACCTGCAGAAATTCCTTCAAGACTCTATTATCCTATGATTCCTCTTACTCCTTTTAAAATTAACTCTTTGCTAGGATATGTCCTCTTAAACAAAACACTTTAATTTAAGCTACCACTTTAGATGTAAACATTGGCCCTATTACTTAAGCTTTCTCTTCTTACATCTCTATTTCTATTTCTTTTAAAATAACAAAGTGACCAGGGCTGAAGTGTTTCAAATTATCACTAGTCACTAACAGAAGGAGAAAGCAATTTCTTAGGGCTAATTTAATGTGCTCCTGAATCCTGTAATTTATTTTGATTCTGTGTTCTCTCTTCCTTTCTAGGCACTCTGCCAAAGAAGTTAAAGAGGTTTTTTTCTGGCTAGATTTCCAATATTCTTCCCAGTTTGGTTTTTTTGAAGTCTACAGACATAGGTGGATTCATGGCACAAAGTCAAGCTGCAGTCATTAGTAAGGATTAAGCCGTGTGAAACTGGTATTAAAGTAGAGAAAGTAAATACCTCTTACTGTGACAAAGTATACCTTGAGAAAGAGGAGGTACACATCTTTTCTTCTAGGGCAGTTACAGGGAGGAATATTTCCTAAGAAAGAAATACTTGGTTTTTTTCAGGAGTGATCTTGTATGGAGAGCTCTTCAAGAGTTCAGAAAGAGACCTCAATAGTTTTACCTTCATGGCTGCAACTTGTACTAGACAAAATGCAGAAGGATATAAATTTTAGGTAATTTTTAAAGAATGGGCAGGATGGCATCTCAGCCCATAAACAGGGGCATTATGTTATAAAGTAAATTACATCATTATCATCATCATCATCATCACATGTAGAGCAATAAGCACTGAATTTAAGTATGGATTTTACAGTCCTTTCTAGTCACATATGTGGTAAATAGACCACCCTGACACTCCACTGTCTGCATTTTAGTAAGTCCTTTTTTGGTAAAGAACACAAAGCAGTGTGAGGTGTAATTGATCACATAAAACAGGAGGAGAGCTTCAACCACTTCTCTTTCTCCCAACCCCTTCCTTCCCTCCAAAAACATAATCAGGCACATTAAAGACTAAAAATGCTACTTCATTTTCCTGAACCAGCTGGCATCTTCACCAATGAAACATGGGGCTCTGTCTTAACTCCCATCCACAAACAAGAAGCAGCAGCTCCACTTCGGTCCCTGTGGTACTACTAAGGGCACGTGGGCTCTGGACCAAGGCTGCATGTCTCCAGAGGTTCCCTAACAGAGGATGCTGAGCTGGGGCGTCAACAGCTGCCTGCCCACTCTGTTAAGAAGAAAGCAGGCACAGACAGACACGCAAACCCAGCAAGAGCACCACTCAAATCTTTTTTTTGCTTTCTAAGGCTGTCCTGGAGCACATAGATCTTCTACCACTGAGTAATGATCATAAAGGAACAGCAAGACCAAACACCACAGCCACCTCCTGATGGCCATCATAGGTTGTGCCAGCAGGGAAGGAATGTAAAGCTCCATGCAAAAAGACACATGCTTTTAATTCTGAGCATCAAGGTGACTTCTAATATTGCCTATAATTGCATGGCTTTTGCTCTGTTTCCTGGCTAGAGAAACTATTTAGAGACAGTCACTGTCTATCACACAAAAATGCTGTCCTAGGAAGTTCAATTACATAGTATTGCCCCACGGAAAATTTACAGGTGCTCCATTTAACCACCACATGATACCAGGTTACAGAAACAGCGTGATCGGCATTTTCAAAATTGGGTTCAAGTCTTCTTTCCCAATATTGGATAAAGGAGGCAGTTTTTCAGAAAAAAAAGCCCAGAGGAGTATTTCAACATTAATTGTCTGACCTCAGTTGTCACAGTATCAGATGCTGGGTACTAAGCTCTCTGAAAATGTTGCTTCTCAGTAACGTGCCTTAAAGGGGAAAGCGAGTTGTCAAAAATCTGCATCCCTATGTACTAAAAACAAGAGACTATTACAATTAGAACACATCTAAGAAGGTGGATTGTCACCTGCCTAAATCTCCTGATCCAACCAAGGCTACTCCTATTATAACCTTGCTGAAGAAAACAGAAGAGAGAAATCAGAAAGGTAGAGCTCTTGAGTCCACATTTAGCTCAGAACATATCAAAAAAGAGTGAGGTGTTACAGGGTACTTTTTCTAGAAATGGAGATTTCTACTGATTTTAGGCCAGAGTGAGAGTAAATGTTCTTCATACAGTAAAAAACTATCTTAAACAGAAAACATTCCTGATGATAGATATCTGCATTGTCTTATTTTTTAGGTTGCCTGATCCATCCTATGTAACTTGTTTTAATATTTCTGCATTCACTACATACCCGGTACTAATGAATACAAACATATGAAAAACTTGGTCCAGAAAGGAATATACAGCATAGGGAAGAAGAGTTGTTAGAATAGCAGAACTTCTTATGATTGTTCTTTAAATGAGAACAACTTAAATGAGAAAGACTTTTTTTGCTCTATCTGATCCTGAAAAGATATTTTAACACTTTTTGTCTTTTTTGAGGGGTTGTAGAGGAAGGTAAAAGGACAGTTCAGTGATGTCTTCTTTTCAAGGACATACATAGTAACATAGCGCTCTTAAAGACTTAACCATTTAAAAAACATTTAAACTAATAGTTAACTGCAAGCTGCTATTAAAAAATGATCACTTTAAAAAGTAAACTGTCAGTAGCACCCTGTATTTGTCAAATGCTGTTCTTTCAGTCCTTGATATTGATTAGTATTCCACTTGAACAAGGAGATAATGAAGTAGATTATTTTTTTCTGCAGTGCACCTGACACAATCAGAAAAGCTGACACAAACTATTTTCCTGCTTTCCAATTTGTCTGCCCCACCTATTTTCTTTTCTTTGGAGGCCACAGGGGAGAACGGATGGGAATTAAATTAAGACATTCTAGAAAATAACTGGAAACAGTAATGAGGTGCATTTAAATTCTACACAAGACACAGGAGAGTTGAATGGTATAAAGCAAAAATCAGAGGTTGCATCCTTTGCTAAATATAAAAATACAGAGTTAAAGGTATTTAAATGATTTTTTTAAGGTTTGCTATTCAGTATAAATGCTAATATAGAAAGACAGATGTTTTGCCAAAATAACACCACTCTCACTTCAGAGCTATTTTTCTCCTGACTACATAGACACACACAAAATCTCACCCTGCATGTTTGTGTATTGAAGATGCCAGAATAAGTAATTGTGATTGTTAATTTATTCACAGAACAAAAAGCAGAAAACAACCATATGGATTTCTTCAGCTGGAAAGCACCTGGGGCTGGATGGCAAGGAGAAACCTTGGTGAGATGCAGGACCACACAGCCTCTAAGAAGCTAAGACTATGAATCCTTCTTTTACGTTGCTATTTATGTAGTTGCTGTCCAGCCAAGTGCTATTACATGGCCATGTGCTCCTGGCTTCCTTAAATACTTGTGTATTCAGCCAGCTGCAGAGTAAAATAACCTGCTTTGGCACCTGTAGTGAGAGCCCACCATTTTCGAGCCCATTCTCCCATGCAGCAGGGCAATACAAGTGAAGGCAGCACAGCAAGACCCTCGCAGGGACACAGGTACACTCAGAGAAACAAAAGAAGATGATACTGGTGTGTAGCGTATAAAACAGGAATGTGGCACATAGATACTGCAAAGGATTAAAATGCACCATAGTCAGCAAAACACTCAGGGGAATGTTGCATTCAGTTCTATCTCTAAACCTTACTAATTTCAGCTGAACTCTGGGCTTTGTTGACCTGAGGCCTGTAGCAGAAGAGAATTTTGTTTGCAAATGACTGCAGCTGCTTGACTGCCAAACAGAAACAAGACAGGAGTCCTTGGAAAAGGGAGAAGAACCCCTGCTTCCCAGCACACATTTATGAACACACACACAAAATCACAAATGCAGAAATATATTTGCATTTTTCTTGACCAGTTTACATGTCTCATGATGAACTTACAGAGCCAGTATAATCCTATGTTGGCTGCAGAGCCCAGCATTTTGATATGTCTGAATAACTAATTGCTAAATAGTAATTAGCTGGGGATCATCTTTGAGACAACCATAGCCAGAATACTGCTCCCGTCACAGGCCTGGTTTTGCTGTATTAGCATGACTACCTGGTGGGTGCACTCCATTTTTAAATTTGCTACCATTTCTGCAGTTCTAGAGATTAGCCAATGTTCTCACACACTTGGGATGCTTTTTTTGAAACAGCTTGAGTTTAAAATAGACAAGGCAACCTTTTCTCTGAATTCCCTTGAGCACTTAAAAGTGGTCTCCTGGCACTATTAGAAGGTAAGTCTTATTTAAGTGCATTTTTAGGCTGCTAGATGTATGGAAGTTTACTTGATAGGCATTCTGCTTCTAAACACACTGTTTGGTCTGTAATGTGACATACCAGCTACTCAAATCTGCATGTGATACTCATGTTTACCACTATTTGAAGAAGTACACTCTTCAGACATGGAAGTAATCCACGAGAACAAAAGTCTGCCCTGAAAGTGGCTGCTTTATGGTACTGGGCAATGACTGAGAAGAACATTTGCATGCCAAGGTTTAGGATAAAAACAGCTCTCAAGCCTGAAGTGAAGTGTACAGTGTTAGCACAGTATTAGTATTGTGCCCAGTCCTGATTCTTTTCTTCCCACAGTAGTCCCACAGACACAGAGTTCACTGGATCAGTAATGCTGCAAAGAGCTGGACAGCTTTTTCCAGGCAAGGCCTGCAGGGCTTAAGAAAGACCATGGGCATTTTTCCTTCCGGAGGCCTTTCCAAGTCTCACCCGCGTTTCACCTCATCTATAACAAATATGAGGTAGAAGTAAAGAATATCCGATCTGACCAGGGGTTTTGTCATTTCCAGGAACTGTACATAATGCCTTTCCCCAACCTCTCCTCACCACTCACGGATTTTCTCCTGGGCTGCTTTGACTTTCATCTTTGGGGAAGTTGAAATTCAGAGGATTTCTTTAGGTTTGGGAATTATTTTTTAAGTGTAATGCCAAATTTGCTATTGTTGAGAATTGATATAATGCCTTTTACTAGAAGATTGAGCACAATTAACAATATATAGCTAACAAGACACCGTATTCTGAACATGGACTCCTTTTTTCCCCTGTATAAAACTCTGATTTCAAGGGGTTTTTTTTTGCTTTTTTACGAGAGAGCTTTCAAAATCATGTGCCAGATCCCAAGGACTGGGTAAAACCATAAATAGTTTTCTATTTACCTGACATTCCAAATAAATCTCAGCATACTGGAGATGCTTAGCTATAAATAACAAATTCCAGCAAATCTTCATTTCTTTTGCCATCTGCAAACAATGCCCAATTGTCTTCTCCAAACTAAAGAAATTTATCATCCTTTTTTACAGTTTTGCCATCAATTCCTTCACTACCTTTACCCACAGCACGAATACTATAATCTGCAAGTATATGACATATATATTACCAAGTCTTGAACAGCCATTGTTTGCTCCAGAGTAACAGTTAAATGACATCCCTTTCAGGTTTATTTGTTAATTATCTTTCAAAATTGCACTTACATTTTTATTTCTTATAAAAAGCATTCATATTGTGAAGTATTACATTAATTACACATCAGACTGTTGAATTAAGTCATGTTACCTGGCACCACATTTGTGTTGTGTTATAATGTTTCAAAAGCAATCATGCTGTGATAAGCTGTACTCTAAAAGAAAATGACACCGCTTAGAAATGTGAAATAATTTTTAATAAAATGTATTTTCTTAGAAATCAGGGTGTATGTTATAAATTAACATTCCAGCACATTAGAAAGCTCACAGGAAAAGCATGGAAAATAAAAGGGAATGGATTTGAAATGTTACTTTTTTTTATTCTTTCTGTAAGCTAAAAGAATATTTCACAGAGTTCACATTTTACATTTTAAATGCCTACTAAAACATTACATTATGGGCATAGTGTTGCTTCTCCAAAATACAGCCTTTAAAATAGGCTGTTAAGATATAGCTTTAAAAAAGGAGGGCTTTACATTCTTCTGAATTGACAATCAGGTCTTGGACTTAACAAAAAGGGGTGCACACAGGCCCAGCAAAAATCTTTACCGTATTCCCCTCACCACGACACTGCCTTTGGTGTGTCATTGAAAGGTCCAAATGTGAGAGAGATTGTCATGAGGAAATATCCATATGCCTTTAGCCTTTCACACATTAGTAAGATAGGATAAGAAATCTATGACCTATATTCCAGGTCCTTTTGGAATTTTGTTCTTTGGGGGGAAAACCTTCATCAACTACAAGACAGAGAGGCATGCAGAGATCAGCCGGTAGCCTGGTGACCACAGCATTCAAATCCTATCTACATATTAGCTTTGCTCTGACCAATTTAGAACACCAGGGTCTCTATCCCAGTTAAGTGCCCTGACTAAGGGATGCCGAGCCTTTGTGTAACTGTTCAATGCCAAACAGTCAAACATTCAACCCCCGTGTTCAGTAAAACAGCAAACAAACTAGCTCTAGATTCCTTCGATGGTTAGACACAACTAGCAGGCTATCCATTTGTCCGAAATCAGAATTTGTCTCCTTCTCAAGAAATTCTGTTACAGGCCAGGGTATCTATCCCTGATGGTACCATTTCAACAAATTGGTATTTTGTGATCAAAAGCAAATCTTTTACTCATGTTCTTAAGGGACTACAGAAACATTTCAGCTGCTTGAGCATAAGACACACAGGATGTGAAATGCTTCTGTTTCCCAGAAAAGTGTGAACTGCTGTACAAAACCACCTCTTCTGCTTCTTCAGAAAAATAAGAGCAAGAAGAATTTTTTTGCAAAGGAATAAAGCATCTTTGGAAACAGAAGCATATATTAGTATTTAAGAGTATTTGACAGTTCAGAGAACAGAAGGTGAAACACAACTCTTTGTAACCCAGCATCAGTGCTAATGGGCATGAATGATTTGTTTTCATAGTAATAAATACTTAAAACTCAAGCTTATCCAGATACTATTTTCTTTCCTAATTTGCCTTGGGTCACTACCACCCTTAAATAAAGGCATACAAATTGCCATAAAGGACACTGATGAATTGTTATCATTATTACTAAAAATCTACTAATCTACTAAACCTAATCTATTCAAAAGTAGAACACTACCAGCGTTTCACTGACTTAACCCAGCAGCCAGTCCAACAGAGCAGATCCCAGAATCACAGTTACTTCTTATCTCCCATGTGCAAATTCTTCAACCCTTCACTTTTGGCAAGATGATTTGGCAAACGGGAGCTTAGGTGGTACTGCCTGCACTAAGTTTCACAACTTCTCTATTTCTCTTGAGGTGTTTTGGAGCTTAAAAGCAGAGCTTGAAATAGTGGTGTTCTTCCTTGGCAGTCACCCTCATCTGAACAAATACAAAGTAGTAAACAACATTTAAATCAGCAAGACATTTCCCACCCAGAGTATACAGTTTTCAAATCAGATACTGTGTTGCACCAAGAGTGAACCAAGCCTTCCTATCAAAATTAAGATATCTCCCCCCAGGGACACAGCCATCAGAGTGTCAAACTTGTCCCTTCACCAGGAGGAACCCGGAGCCCTGTGATCAGCACCCAGACTCCTCAGACTGTGCACGAGGAGCCTGAGTATCCACAAATGCAAATCACAAACGCTCTGGGCCTTGTACAGAGTACAAGTATGAACTAAATCTACAGAGTATCTCAGCTAGGTCACATAGAAAAGAAGAAAGGAGGCCAGGAGTGATCCCTTTTAACTCAACAGATCAGTGATCACAACAGTCCTTGGGAAGTAGGAAACCCGAGTTCAGCAGCCTGATCCAAACCAAGCAGAGGAACTAGCATTTGACCACAAGTTTACCATCCTCCGAGACAAGGTCTTGTGCATTAACAGCGGCAGAACCTTTGCATACAAAAAGTTCGGACCCTCCATGGAGTTAGAAACTACTTCAGTAGAGATCATGAGAATCTTTATGTTATCTAAATATAATTCACTTCCTATGTTTGCTACTCTAAATGGTGGCAGTTTTCTTCAACCTTAAATCAAGGTTTTAGACAAAGCTTTATGTTCTGTGAACATCTTTACATGCCTCTAGGCCTCTGCATTTGAATAGTTTCCATCGTACTGTGCCTTGTGTACCAGGCACAATCATTCCTAATTTGGTAATTGACATTAATTGAATATTGCTAAAAGAAAGAGAAAACTTACCAAGGGACATGATAATATTTAGTTTGCAAAGAATGACCTTAATTCATCTTGAGCAATATTTCATACCCAGGGGTTTTATGCGAGGTATTGTTGGGTTTTTCTTCTTTTGGGGGGAGCTAGGAAGGGAAAAGAGCAGAAGAGCTACAAGAATAAAAACCGTCTCCATGACCGTAAGTATAACAAGTAATCACCATGAAATAATAATATTTGGGGAGTTCCAACTGGAAAATAATCGTGATTATTTTTTCACGAGGATACAATTGCTGAGTTTAAGAATTAAGTGTGGCAAAGAAGAGTTGTGTTATACTGTTTCCTTAAAAAAAAATTAATAGTAACAAAAATTGCCAAGAATTTTTTTTTTTTACTTTTCATAGAAACAATCATGATACGTAAATTCACTAATTGGAGAATTCATTTCACGTGGGTTAGCTCTACAGGACATTCCTAGCTGAAATAACAAATGTTCAAGTACCTAATTACAAATGTTGCTATAAATAAAGTACTTTCTGCAACTATTTTAGTCATTATGCTAAATAACGCAGTAATAATTATACTTCAAATACGCTGAAATGTTGCAAGTGTTCAGATATGGTATCCTTGCATTTTTATTCTGCATGTGGAATAGAATGCTAACAAATATTTAACTTAGTAAATCACATTTCGTTACAAATTTTTTTCCTCCCATTGACACATTCATCTGTAATTCCAGATTCATTTCAAGTCATACTTATTCCACATTGAGCTTCCAACAGTAATATCATTATACTGACAGTGCCTATCAATTAGTTCTTTTTAGAGCTGTTAATTTTTTGTTGTAAACACCATCAATAATCAGATGGAAGAAAAAACTTAAAACCCTGATAACTATTATCACTCCATTCTGTTTTCTTCTCTCTATGACAATTGCTACACAGACAATACATTCAGAATAAAGTACAAGCAACGTTTGAAGTGAAGCAGACCCGCCACCTCTGCAATACATTTTAAATTTCTGTAGTTGCTTCATCCTTCTCCACCTTCGGGATTTCTCATTTCTGTGCTGAATGCCACTCTGACTTCCAGCTAAGGTTATTAACAAAACTGTAACAAAAACAACAAAAGCAAATGTACTGTCATTTGTAAAAGCAGTAATCAGTAAATCTATTTCTGATTGACAACCATATTTCATACAGCTTACATGGCATGCCCCCACAGGGCAGCCAACTGGGGAACAGCCTGCTCTGCGGCCCTGAACCCCTGTATACACTGTTTTACCACATATGCAGACATTTCATGCCTTGAAATAGAATTTTTGTTTCTGAGTGAAACTGCAAAGGATTAGAGAATGGTGAAAATACAGAGGTGTTGCTTTCTCACTAAAAAAAAATCAGGGGAGAGGACCAAAGGCTGTAACCGCAAGTGGAATACCAGCTGCAGAGCAAGTGCAACCCAAGCACTGCCTGAACACCAAGACTGACATGTCACTGTGTCAAGGTCAAGGAAGGTCTGCACATTCCTCTTTTGCAGAATATCTTGGAACAGTTGTCTGTATGGAAAAGAAGAAAGAAGTGAAAACTCAGGTCTGCTGGGACAAGCACCACAAGAGGATGTCAGAATGCACTAAGATAGGTGTAGGAGACTAACTGCTCCCCAACAGCAGCAAAATTTGAGTACAACACGCTGTGACCATCTGATGCAATACATTACCTGAAAATTAGTAGTATTAGGGAAAATAAAGGAAAAGTTGTTTGGGCTGTTTTCTGAGCAGTTACGACAAAGGATAAGAAGCATGATGGTTTCAAAAACAAGATACTGAATTTTGAAGCCTATCCTTGGATCACTCTGCTACACACTCAGGGTTTCCCTCGGGCATTGCTTCATCTTGCTGCTTCATCCAAATCAAGTCACAACACCTTCCTTTTTATCTTCTTGACTTTCAGTAAGAGCTGCTTCCCACTAGGGTCTTAAGGGACCCTGGAGCCTGAGGAGGGCCAGCCCATTTAAGATTCAGATAAAACCAAATACTCCTTGAAAATGTGAATTCAGAATAGGAAAAAAACAGCAGACTGTGTCCCCTCAATATTGTTTGTTCGAGGTGAGCATTATTATGGCATTTGGTTTGTGTCTGTAGCTTAACGTTAGGCTATCAAAGTGAGACTATTTTCATATAAATACATACAAACCATACTCATCTTTAAAAAAATCCTAGAAGCCCTTATAATCAGCAATTCTATATTCCACATCCTTCTTAGGTACAGGAGCCTGTCTGCCAAACAGTTAGCATTAAAACAAAAGGTACCAATTTTACAAAATTTTCATGTTATCTATTTTACTTCTAAGAGTTATCACAAATAATTTGCTTAGTGCTACATTATCTCACCCTATTTGTTTGTGCATGCTTTTAAAAGGATTCCATTGCAGTTTTTGTTTTACTTAACTTGTTTTGCTTACCTTTAAAAGAAGTTAGAGAGACTCATCTAAGCAATAATAATCTTGGCTATCAAAAACAAGGAAAAATAAGAGCAATCACCTCCAGATACTTACTTTGCTGTCCAGGTGGCCTAACTGCCACGTAGTCTTTGATGAATTTACCACCATGGTCAATTTTAGGCAGCCCTTTAACATGGTGTTTGCATGTCAGAGACTATTTAGAACATGTAAAAGCAGTGATGGTTCCAGCTTGTTACTTTTTGGTTTCACATGCAGCACTCAGTCTCCACTGACTAAGGTGATAAAACTGTAAAACATTGTGACAAACTGACTGAATTCTACAAGCTTTCCCAAAGTGCTTTTTCATATTGTTTAAAGCTTTCCAGGGAAAACATGTTGGCAGTATTAACTGGGCAAGGTACTGACACGCACAGCATTAAAAGGGAGCTAATACAGTGCTCTCCATGCTAAAAAAAGCATTGCGTTACCAGCCTGTAAGCAATCTGCTTCTCTTTATGCATCTTGTATGGCTTGAACAGAAAGTAGCTGGAAGCATCTCTAAATAGGAGCAAGGAGAAGCATGTGTGATAAACAGCTACTCTTCAAAGCTTTCTTCCCTCTGGTATTTGAATTCTTTCACAACCTTACAGCAGACAAGCACTTTGACAGGGTCCTATTCAGGGCATGTTCGTTTTGTACTACTTCTTCAGGCTCTGTGCAGCACCTTGTGGTGTTCGATTACTTTCTGCACCAGCAATTTAATTTCTTGCAGCAGAGTCCTTCCTCATTCTTTCTTGAGCATGGAAAAGACCTTCAGATGTCTCTTAAGATTCCTTAAATTACAAAGGGAAGCACAAACTAAAAAAAATATGTGAATGGGATAACACGTTTCTGCCAATTAGGCAACAACATAAGCAGAAGCAGCTGTATGTGTGGCAGGCTGTGTCAGGACATCATTCAGAGAGGCTTCCAAGTGCTACACTGGAATCTCAGCTCTGTTTACTGGGATTGGAAGAAACATGAGTGTAAATTGTCTGTTTGTATTCAAGCTTTCCTTCACATTGAAACAATACTTAAAACCAAGATATAAACCAAAAATAGACAGAACCATGTTCTCTGCTACACTTTTACTGAGCATTGTTACGTATTTCAACTATTGAAATATAAGCTTATAATTCCAACGGATTAGCCAAATAAGCATCCTAATTCATATTTCAACACTCAATCTATTCTAAAACTCTCTTCTCAAACAGTCAGATGTTCACCATGTAACCAACACCACTAAACCAAAATCCTCTTCCAGTCTGGCAATACTTTGGCCTAAACAGTTTAGAACATCATTTGCTTTGTGGCATTTTTCAGCTAATTCAATCTACATTTACTTTTTCCTACAGAAACAGATACAGAAGGTATAGATAGCAAGGCATTTAATTACTGATTGGGAAAAGCATGCTTTGTAACTTATATTTTTCCTGGAAAAGGAATGAATGAAAACGTGGGTATGTTATGCCCAAGAACTGCAGAACAGAAGAAGAGATTACAGGTTACAGAAAACTGACTTTTTGTTTTCCTTTGACTTCACTATTATCTCAGAAATATTTTTTAAAATCTTGACTAGCTAAAGTTTATAACTATCTTCCAATAAATCTGTTCTTTTCATCGCCAGTTTGGCCATGAACAAGCTAATCATTCTTCTAGGTAGAAATGATACATTTTCTGCTACCCGTACCCCTACTCTCTCAACTATCTGCACTTTCTCCACACCAGGCGTCATGAAAGAATTCCTACAGAAGAGAGTAAGAACAGGGTAAACTTGTTCCTTACATCAAGCTAACACTCATGGCTCAGGAAGCCAACAATTTTCACACTAGGGACCTGGATATAGTTTCTATGCATTTAATTACTCTCAGTGCATTTCTCTCTCATTAACTTTTCCAGACTGCCCTGTATCAGTGTAAAATTTTACCTCCACAGCAATGTGTAACAAGAACAGCCATGTTCTTTCAAACTTGCCAGCTACTAGTTTCACCTGGTGAACCCTAGAGCTTGCACTGGAAGAAACAGTGAGCAGACTGATCCCACTCCATGTCAGTCAAGATTTTATACACTTCTAACATATTCTGCTGCAGCTGTCTCTTTTCTAGACTGAAGAGACTTCTCTACATTCTTTTAAATTGATTCACAAAGTGCTAGTGTCATGGAGAGAAGACAAGATGCCATTCTATTTCACCACCTGAAAAAAACCAAAACTAATTAAAAATTAAATGTTTCTAGATAACATAAGCACAACTGTCCACTAGAAAAACAGATAAATTGGCAGACTGGGATGGGTAAACGAACTTTGTTTACCTCCTAGAAAGCTGATTAGAAACCAGCTGGTATTAGGCAAAAGCATTAGGCATGTTATCTTAATACATACTTGATGAGCTATTTTTCAATCAGCTTTATGGTCCCCATGAAGTTACTATCATGACTGCCCAATTTGGCAAGAAGATTCCCAAAGAGAATTCCCAAATGCCAGAGAATTAATAAAGCTCTCAGGCAGTGATCAGGCAATGACATGCAGGGATAGTGTTTGCCTACTGTAACATGATGATATGAAGCACTTTGAAATTTCTGGACATGCGAAACAAAGCCAGCTCTTGATAGCTGATGTATATGGGGTTTTTTTATGCTTCCTAATATAAATGAGGTATAGATGTGTGTATATACATGACTACACAAACACACATATGTCTTCCTGCAGAAAGTAATTCTTCTTGAATTGAAAGTTTGCTTTAAGTGTCTCATTTCTGATATGAATTTGCTATTTAAAACTTTAAACTAACTTCACCACAGGACTAGAGGTTCTTTGCTTCCTCCCAGCACCATCAAAACAGAAAAATATTTGCAAGAAACCGAGAATGGGAATGCCTTTAGAAAATGTAAATACACTGTAGGTGGAATCATCTACTAGTATGGCAACTGACATGCCTGAGAGGAAAAAAAGCACCTAATGCGAGATGTAATAAATGTTTGCCTACAGAAAGTGAGTGAATATCCGATGTTTGATGCTATTCCTTTCAAAATTATCCCCAACATACTACATACTTGGACATGCTAAAGGTTCTCTGGGGTTTTTTTAGACTTTCCTTTAGCTCTCTTCATAGCAAATGTCGCGGGAGAGAGAGATCTGCAGTATCTGTTTGGTCATTGCTAAAGTACAGAAGACAAAGGTATTGTGGTGTACTGGTGGATGAAAAGCTGAACATGACCCGCCAATGTGTGCTCGCAGCCCAGAAAGCCAACCATATCCAGGGTTGCATCCGAAGAAGCGTGGCCAGCAGGTCAAGTGAGGTGATTCTCCCCCTGTACTCCGCTCTGGTGAGACCCCACCTGGTGTAATGCCTTCAGCTCTGGGGCCCCAACATAAGAAGGACATGGACCTGTTGGAGCAGGTCCAGAGGAGGGCCACAAAAATCATCAGAGGGATGGAACAGCTCTCCTATGAGGAAAGGCTGAAAGAGTTGGGGTTGTTCAGCCTGGACAAGAGGAGGCTCCGGGGAGACCTTATAGCAGCCTTCCAGTACCTAAAGGGACCTTATAAGAAAGATGGGGACAGACTTTTTAGTAGTGCTAGTCGCAATAGGACAAGGGGTAATGGTTTTAATCTAAAAGAGGGTAGATTTAGACTAGATATAAGGAAGAAATTTTTTATGACGAGGGTGGTGAAACACTGGAACAGGTTGCCCAGAGGGGTGGTAGATGCCCCATCCCTGGAAACATTCAAGGTCAGGTTGGCTGGGGCTCTGAGCAACCTGATCTAGTTGAAGATGTCCCTGCTCGTTGCAGGGGGCTTGAACTAGATGAGCTTTAAAGGTCCCTTCCAACCCAAACTATCCAATGATTCTGTGACTGTTGAATGCAGTGTTGTTAAGGGCACTGAAGTAGAAGGATTCATCCATTCCAAATCCCAAGCTCCATGTTACGGACAAAGCTAACCTGGACCATGTTCCTATACACTTCCATTTTCAATTCTCTAATGATTTTTATTTTCTAGCAATACTCACTGAAGCATAATATAATAGACAGGGTTATGAGCCTATCATAAGTATACTGAGTAGCTGAGAAGTACGCTACTCTTGCAAGAAATTTTTCTTTTTAAATTGTTAATTCCCAGTCCCAAGTCATTCCTAATAAAGCCTTTGGGAAGCCTGTGTTTTCATTTTGAATAACAAAAACATACATTCCCAAAGCTCAGAAGGAATGGCCAAGTTAAGGAAACAACTTGTTAAGTAACACTCATCCCTATCATAAATTGTGTGCTGCAAGTATGCATCTGCAAAAGGTGGATACTCCCTTCTTTCCCACCATCTAGTTCTCACTGTAGGATCTGCAGAGCTTGGAATTACTACGTTACTATGAATTTCTCGGTGTCTTTAACTACAATAATAAAAATAAAAGGATGCCTCTGTACTTTGTGATCATAACCAAACAAATGATGAATATTGTTCTCCAAATAGGACCTTGGAGGCCAAATTCAGCTCAGCTGTAAGTGCGTTTAAGTGTATGGAGTAATTCCAAGAATAAATTTGTCCCACTATCCAGAAAGGTACTTGCTTTATTGAATTAGTAGAATCGAGTGCACTCATCCTGTCCACAGACCCCTTTGTCAGTAGTTGTGACTGGCCATAAGCAAAATCTATTATTAGCACATTTACTGAAATGCAGTTTTTCACTTTCAGAATCACTAGCCACGACCTTAAGACTACTAGATCCTACTGAAAAAAAACAAAGGCCCAGTTTTAATTTCAACTTCAGAAAGGTGATACGCATGCAGGGTTAAAGAGGGGGATCTTACAACATGCTAAAATTTAAGAAAATCTCACTAAAAAAGTTCATTTCATCAAAGCCATTTCCTTATTTCAGCGTAATAAAAAGCAGAAGCTTCCCTGCTGGATCTATGTAAAATTCTCTGTGCCACAGTGCCAAGTAGTGGCCAGGCACTAAAGGAGAATTAACCAATTAGCAAAGTGTTCCATCTGGTACAGCCTGGACTTGCTGCATCTCCACATCTCACATTACCATGATGGAAACTTCTAAAGGGACGTCTTTAGCAAGAAAGCATCTCACTCTCTGAAACATCTGTCTTTTAATCTTTTCTACACACAAACCCAATCATGGTCACTTCAGAGGGAGCCAGAGCATTCAGAGTTGCCCCATTCTCACCATGAAAGGGTTTTTTATGTAGGCTTTGCTGTAAGTCAATTCACATATTCTTCAGTTATGAGGAGAAGTAGAATACAGACGTGTATCCCTTTGAGAAATGCAGTGGGTCAAGACAAATGGTTTTAAATTACTGAAGAAAATAGAAACTAAAAGACTTTAACATAAATACATGCAATTTCACATAGTCAAGATTTCAGTAATTAATTTATCGCAAAAAACTAATAGAAGATTCCAGCCTAACGACCCTGGATAATAAACTCTTCTGCTCAGAAGACAGCAGAAGCACAAGCTTCCTGCAGTGCCACTTTTGCACTGCTGTCAACTTAGAAAGGTATCTTTATGTTTGAAAAAGTAGATTCCGTATTTACACCACCTTTTGTCGTTGCTCAGATTGCTAATCTGCATATTAATTACTAGAGGCAAGCCAGTAACATGAATAAAAAACACACAGGAAACTGGTCTGCCGGCCAAATAGCAATCTGGTAGCAAGGTTTCACAATCATTCCGACTCATGCATAATCTGAAATGAAGACCTGGAGATTAAAAACTTCAATGCCTCACCTCTTAAGCCACCTGTGTCCCTCACAATTGCATAATCTGAAACAGAACTCAGTCAAATGAAGCATTCGTATGTCTCTGCTGAAAGAACAAGCCTATAAATCAAAGTCTCTTCACTGTGTCTACAATTTGCCACATATCAGTAGTCTCTTCCACCTCTAAGTATGTGATATTTAAGCTTTGCACACAGTTTGTTCTGTGATGCTAGACAAGATCACTGCAATGCAGCTGATCTGAGGCATTGGAATGTGCTTAGTCTAAAGGAACCACGCATAAAAGACAGCACATCAATCCTTTCACTGCACACGTACTCTGGCAAACTGGGAGAGTTAATTCTCCATTCTTTAAGTAAGGCCAGAAACACAACCCAGGCTAATTTGTCAATCTTGTATCTATTTCTTTTTTTACTGTTATCATCATACAATCTATTTTTCAACAATAAATAAGCATGGACTGAGTGTAGCGAAGCTTCTGCTACTACTGTAACTATCAGTAACTATTTTTGGGGTAGATCACGATTAAGTAAAATTAAATGACAATGAAATTCCTAAATGCAGCTTGCTTAGTGGTGACAAGAAACTGAATTATTTTCACTACTGTATATTAAAATATATAGCAAAATGTTATTTATTAGCATAAAACTCAAGTTTAAATATAAGATTCTCAGGCACAAATAGAGTCGGTATTTGAATCAACTAAGTCTAAAAAAAGAAACTGTGTTTTCTTTCTATGACAGAACAGCATTTCTACCATGTTAAGTTTGTAAATCTTGCTCATAAAATTTAGTAACAAAATGACAAAGTCGACCCTATTCAAAACCGGAAATATTGGGAAATAACACGTTTGCAATTTAGTGGCTATAAACTGTTCACCAGAATTTATTTGTTCTCTGAAACTATGTAGTTTTGTCTATGTACATGCCTGTGAATGACACACATTAAATTTAGGAGGTTGGAAGAGCTATTTCCCTGTTTGTTTGTTTTTTAGAATAACTTTCTGGGGAGGGGGGAGAAGTGAGATTGGGAAATTCATCCAATACCTTCAGCTTGAAAAATACTTTGTTGGTTTGTAAGATTTATGAGATGTCTAGAAACAGAGATGTCTTTTCTCCAAAAACCATAATGATTATAGCACTTCGCTGGGTCACAGGAAGCTCCTCCATCTTCTCAGGACACATACACACACAAATCAGATCCACCTTTTGATCTGAATCTTCCATTTCCCAGGTTTGTATCTCATCACCGAGACCCAGTACATTGAGGGGCGGGCTTGTCTCTCAAAAAAA
>VYZV01040105.1:18526-28823 GCA_013401275.1 Pandion haliaetus
TTTTTTTGTTATTGATGTTCAACAGCGTATTGTGCTGTTAAATTTAGTTGTATTTGTATTATTGAAGTTCATGCAGTTCCCTCTGCATAGTGACCTGAAACTCATCAGTACTGATGATGTTTCCCAATACTGATGATGTTTCTCAGCACTGAGTAATCAACAAGCGTAGTCAACATCTTCCTGTTTCTAGTATGTTTATGGATGAAACATCAGACATCAGTACCAACAGTCATCCACAAAGACCCTCCCTGTTTAACTTTCCTCAGTCTGACAGTCCTTCCTCTAAAGCTCTATTTTTTATTTCTCCATGAATGAGTTTCTTGTCCTCTTTCCAGATTTTCTACTNTGATAACAGAAAATGCTGTCATGTTTGCCTGACATTATCTTCTCTTGATAAATTCAAATAGCGTTTTTTCCATTTTTCTGTGTATGTTTATTTTCCTTAAATTTTGTCCCCTAAAACCTTGCAGATTATGGATAGCCATGTGGGTATGTGGGCTGTTAGTTGTCTTACCATTTTTTCTCACCTTATCTTAAATCTTGACATATTTTTCTATTGTCCTGTCATATGACACCATGTCTGGATTCATAACTAGGCTATTAAATATTTGCTACCAAGTCTTAAATTTTATACACCAGTTCCATCAGCACTTTGGGATAGAGACTGTACAGTGTATCTCCTCATGAGCTTTTGCTTCACACATCTGTAATAATTGCAGGATTCATACCCTCATAACCATTTTTGGTTTGCACCACAAATTAGGTTATCCATAATATGAATGCCACTTTGAGTTTGTTTTGCTTCTACCCCTTTCTTAACCATGTAGTTGAAAAACTTTCAATAGTTGTTGTAATGTACTTTCAAGATCTAAATAAGCTTTACTTTAGGCAACTTGTACTTTTTTCTTCTGCCTTTCAGGAGCACATTATCTCCATTCCTTGTGTGTTCTTGGCTTAGTCTTAACATTTTAACAATTGAAAATATTAGTTCTGAAGCTTCTTAAAAAATTTTCCCCCACTTTCTTGGAATCCAGGTTCCTAATGTGACCAACACCTTTGGTGTTCTTTCTTTCCTGAACAGCACATAATTTTTTATTGTGAGTGCTCCAGGGATAAGTGTTCTTTCACTGTTTCTGTGTAGTGTCCAGCTGTTTTCTATTAATTCAGATTCCTTTGTTTTGTTGCACAGGTTCAGGCAAGCCTATGCATCCCTTCCAGTTTTATATACCTTGACACATTGTGTACATTACCTGAATTAAATACAGTGGTAATATTAACAAAGTTTTCTACTGTTCAGAACAATAACAGCACTTCCTTCCTAGTTTCCATTCTTTGGCTGTATTTTTTTTCTCTGTTGTGCATCATAATTTTCCTCCTTTCTTTTATCTAACATTCTTCCTTGTATTCCTTTTTCAAAGCCTGCTTAAAATTGTCCTGGTTCTTGGAAGGAGTCTTAGATGACAAATAGCAAAAGATGGAAGATCTTGTCTACATCTGAAGCCTGTAACTGGAAACTTATCTTCCTTGTTAAACTTCAGTGAATGACAGTACAAATAACTTGTCACTTTGATGGGACATGTCAAGCTACACTTGTTATTATTTCATTAATTGCTTCTATGACATTTCTGTCATTACTTCTATGACAATAGTGTCTAACGCCTTAGTGAAGACTGAGGCCATCTTTCTACATTACATAAATAATATTAATCTGTTCTTCTGTGTAAAATACCAGATACTGACTTTTTTTCAGATCTTCCTATTAGGGGATACTCCCTTAGATTTTAAAAAGCTGCGACAGATTACTATCGCATCAAAATGTGGTTTTCTCTCTTACATAATACTCAAAAATACTCAAAAAGCTTCTGTTTATTATAGTCTTTGCTTCATCCTACATTAATGTTAGCAAACATGACCTCAGTAAATTCTGTGACCTTAAATTCTAATATTCAGTGTTACTTATTGAGAAACAGGTCTCTGTATTCCAGGGTAGGCTTAAACAGGCAAGTATTATCTCTCAACTGACTTTTAATGAACAGTGAGTAAGAGTTCCTGAACCTTTTTCTTGATACACATACCAGTTAGAAAATGTTGAATTAGAAAATGCAATTTGTAACAGCTTTTCTGCGTCTATCCAGGACATGCTGTATTCTCTACTTTACACTGTAACTTTGGAATCTGACTGGTGACATTAGGAAGACAGGGATTAACATGAAAAAGTCTTGGAAGCCATTTATTCTCTTATTTAGATCAGTGTAATTTCCACTTTCATTCATTCATGTAAAGATAGATACAGCTGGCTCTAATGTTGGTAAGGCAAATTTTAAAGTTTATTTCTTCAGCTTTTGAAAACTAGTCTATACAGGCACATGACTGATCTAAGGGGAAAAAAAATACAAAGAAAAATTTGACTGGTCCTAAAATAAATGCATGTCAAATAATTCTGAACTTTTCATTTCTAAATGTCAGTGGATAAGAGCATTTGAGTTTCTTTTATGTATCTCATAACAGAAAACAAAGTCCTAATGTAATCAAGAAAGATTGTTTGTCTGAATTCATCGCACAGTACTTTCCTTATCACATAGGCTTTTGCTATTATACTGACAGATTCTAAATGCATAGCTTTTTTGTATGTTAATTGAAAAATGCTGTCCAAAGACGTTTGTATTCATGTAACTTGTATTATATTCAACATCCATATTGGGATAAGAGGTGTTTTAAGGAATTGATATGAAATTAACAGTGGCAAGTGACCAGAAGATAGTAGACTGCTCTAAGACAAGTGAACATGAGGCAGTAGTGTTCCCTTATTTTATAAAGAAAGTCACAAAGACTGTAGTGTGGTTATTTTTCTCTAGGGATTGCCAAAATAGATAAGCATGTGAGAAAAAAGAGTTCATGGACACTGGTCTACCCTACAAACATGTAGTGTCTGGAGGCAAAAAGTCAGGTTGCTCTTTTAAGGCCTCCTACTTCCCTCTTCTTGGCGGCCCCCTGCTGTCTCCTAATCTAGATTTAGTGTGTGAGCAGTGAGCTCTGCTGGCAGCCATCAGTTTGCTGTTTTTCTACTCGTGGCAGTGAACTTCAGGGTGGAACATTCTTGCCTTGTGACCAAGTGCTGCTGAGAGGTGACCCAGACCCTGCTGCATGTAGCATGCAGTCATGATATGGGTACACTTGGCGGCCCTACTGTAGGCAGCATGAATGAAACTGCAGTGCAAATGCGGTAGGAGGCAAAACATTTCAAGAAAGCCGTCAAACCCAGATAAGGAGGAGAAAACGAATAAATAGGACAGAGTGAGAGAAGAAACACGGGCAAATCTATCTGAGTGTCTTGATAAGCTATGGAGAAGTGGAGGAAGGAAACTTGGGGCTTACATCTATTATGCCAACCTGACAGAAGTTTAATCAAAAATGTTTGGGAGGAACTGCAGTAATGCTGAGACGTGACTTAATCATGCAAAATTTGGAAAAAATCACATTCAGGGACTAATGTTAAACTTTGGGTTGTGTTTTCTATTCATGGGGCTAGCTAATCTGATGAGACATGTTTTTCTTCCATTCAGTGTAATAAGTTTCAATTACTTGATATTTTAGAATTTACTTTGTTTATATACAAATAAACCATTGGAAGTGAAACTCATGCACCAATGACTCAGAATTTCAAAAGCCTGAGAAGAAAGCAATGATATATCATACTGTTCACAATAATTGTAACCTGGTAGAAGAATTTGCTGAATATAGTCTTTATGATCCTTAGGCATTTTGTTAGTAATGTTACTGGACAATGATGAAAATGCGTAACTACAGAAAGTCACCTCCTAGATTACACGTCATGACACTTGATTTGGAAGACAACTACTTCTCTCAGTTTTACAGTATCAGCTATTTCTGAAATAGACTCTGCAAACTTACATTCTCTGATACAAACAACTAGTAGATACTTCCTGTGCTGGGTATGTAAGAAAAAAAAGCTGGTCAGATTAATTCTAAGTACTATGCCAATGTTTTTACCATTTTCATTTCTAACTATTGCAAAAGGGTAGCAAATTAAACTAGATAGATGGTTTTAAACAGATGGTTTAAAGGGGATCAAACCCCCTTTTTAAAGTTTTTGGACAATCAGCTTAGAAAAAAGATTATTATAAATTAGGAATTATTTTCTACAGATGAATGTTTGAGACTGCATTTCCTAAAGGGAACTCTAAATTTCTGTATGTGGTTATCTTATCTTTCCCATCCTTTAATGCACCTTGTCCTACTTGGGTATTTCATCCTGATCTAGGACTTTTTTCCAACTTTTTGGCCTCCTTTGTATAGCAATTTCATCTACATTCTTCCATTCTGAGACTGCTGGCCTGCCTTTTTCACTCCCTGATATATTAACAGTGGGTCCCATTAACTAATTAGTTTTCAAACAAGCATAAACCTAAACTTTCAAACAAGTGTAAGTAATCAAAACAGACTCCCCCACCCCATAGGTCTTCATGCAGCAGAGTATTTTGCTGTTGATCATCAATCTTTGGTTTTAATAGTTGTACAGGTGCATTTTAGGGTATTTGAAAACATGATTAAAAAGGAGTAACTGCTATTCAAGCTTAGCATACATGCTAGGTAATCAGAGTAGACAACATAGGTGGGACAAAATGGATGTGTGGAAAGGTGACTGGGCTTGCTGAAGCTATATGATGAAGCTAGAGGTAATACAGTTTCTAGATGTGTAGTTTAAAGAATTAGTAACTGCATCATGCTGTCATAAATTGTGACAATAGTGGTAGATTTTAAAAAAATACAGCATGATTTCTTGAGTAAACAGTGCCTCTTTTGTGAAAGCTATATACTGGGTTTAGACTAACATATTTATATAAATAAATGACAGTGCTAGAGACTGTTGCGTTTCTGTGTTTTGAATGAATATAATTCCAGAATAGAGGGATGGATCCTTATTTAGTTAGTAAGAGTTCCTCTTAATTTGCATCCAGCAAAAATACACTGTGTGCCAAGAGTTTCTGAGCCTTTGCAAGACTTTCTGCTAGGTTCTTGTAAAGCTGCCTAACAGCTTCAAGGAACACTTCTCTATATCGGCATTACAAACACTCATGATTCGTACAGTTTCAGTACATGTCTTAGCCAAAAGCAGTATATCACCTACTTTCTTTGAATGAACTTCTTTCAATGAAAGCGAGCTCATTATTTTTAGCTTATTTCATTTATAAGCAGTTCATAATCCACTGTTCAAAGCCTGAAAAGCTGCTAGTGAATAACTGGAAAATATCAAGACAAAACGGAAAACGTATCACTGTAAACACTGCCCTAGTATTGTACTTCTAGAAAAGGCTTGTAATAATGAAAAATTATCAGTTTATCATAATGGAATTTCTGCTAGGCTAGGAGTTATGATTCATTGACATCACTAGGGATCAGTTAGCATTCCAGCTATGTGCCCAGCTTTTTTAGAAATTTGTAGCTTAAATTTATTAAGTTTATGTTGATCATAACAGCTGAGCAAAGATTCAATTTAGTATTGAATTTAATTTTATGTTGTGCATATTCTTTGTGGGCTGTTTTATTCATGTACAAAATGCATAGCTGAGAGATTACTTTATTCATAATTGATTAATAGCTTGGGTTTTATTTATTTTAGGTGGCAGTGTAACCAACGCTATTACAGTATTTTTAATAGGTTACCAAATAAGCAAAGATGTGACTTGCATTGCAGCTAATCTTGAGACAGTTCTGATTCACTTCTCCCAGTGAGTTAGCTGTGTCTTAAGTGTTGGGAAATCAGTGAAAAAATGTTTTTTATAACTTCTAAAATATTTAGCAATGCTTTTCAGGCCCAGTAAAACATGTGAAGCTCTTGAGGTTTCATCTTGCAAGAATTTTCACGTGTACATAGTTATTTTTCTGTAGACCCACTACGATCATAGGTCAGTGTTTGATGACTGAAATCTTACTGAAATGTGAATGATTAATACAGATCATTTCATGTAAATATGAAATGCCAATGGTAGGATGTTAAATATCTTTAATAATACAGAACACAATACAACAATTAAGGACATGAAGTTAATTGCCTATGCAATTAAAAGTTTAGGAGACTTAACTATCTGATCTGGAACTTGGCCAAAGCATCATGACTAACAAGACTGTTCTTGCAAAAAAGTGCCAGAGGAACTCTGATAGCCATGTGTGGTCAAGATTCCTGCTTTATCTAAATGAAGCCATGTCAAAACATAACACTGCCATACATAAACTCCCATGCCAACATTTGGCAAAGCACTTCTTCTGTTCAAACATTTGTGCTGAAGAAAGCTGACTATATACAGCGTCAAGACAAACAGTTTTGAAAGCATTTATTCTGAATTTCCTAGGAAGCCAAATGCTGCTGAAAATCCCATTCTATGATTGTAATTTACCCTCTGTCCATGTATCTAACTTTCATAAAAGTCAATGGGAGGGACTGGTACCTGGTATATAATATACTGTAAAAACTTCAAAACATCTTATTGTTGGTTGTTAAAATGATAGACATTTTAGAACAGTGACTGTGGGATGAATTCAGCTTATGTTCTGCTTCCATCTGGCCTGCTACTGTTTCCATGTAGAAGATGGAAAACAGCACGCATTGGGTTGCACATGTTGTCCTAAGAGAGAAATATTCTCTCTCGCACCTGTACAGTTGAGCATTTAGACTCAGCTCTTTTGCCAGATCTGTGTAATCCCAGGGTGTGCTCCTGTAACCATCAGGTTTGTCCTGTCAGAGCCTAAGTTTACCGAATTAAACAGGACTTCTTACATAACTGAAGTTGCATGTTTGTAGGCAAATAGCCTGCGTATCTCATCTGAAGTTCTCTTTCTCATGCAAAAGCCCCACCTTAAAGGCTCAGGCTTCAGGAGGTAGCTATATGCCTTAGAACCTATGCCAGTCCCCGTTATGTTTTAGACAGTTACTGTGTGAATGGAACGGGTTGGTAAATACAGCTAAATCAAATGCTTCTGCTTATTATGATAGTGAAATAGCTTTGAAAGAGCTCCTGTGGAACTGTACTTCTCTGCATCCTATTTGTGTTTGTGGTGCAGGCTCTGTGAAAGGCCACTTTACCTTTCTCCTAGTATTTTATGTGAAAGCTTGCAGTGCACAACTAACACAAAAGCTAGTCCTATACAAGTACCTGGAAATGTAAAGACAGTGGTTGAACCAGTAACATACCTTCTTTTTAGATTTTTTTTTTTTTTTTAACTGTCTTTGGAATTTTAGCTTAGGACATCTCTAGTATTTCTGTGTTGTGAGGATTCGTTTATAAAACAGTAAGAGGGAAATCTAAATGTAGGTCTTTGGAATAAATTTAGTGATTTTCTGGGATTCAGAAAAAATAAAAACTAATCTGTACTATAAACTAAAAATTAAGAAGAGATACACATATTACGGCCTGATGTAGTAACATACTTTAGGTTCTTGCTGGACTTCAGCAGTGCTTACATACAAAGGATATTTCACCTACACTTGCAGACTTCACTGAGCTTAGTCTGAAATTCCCCACTGAAGCTGATAAGGCTTGATGCCTATTGAAGATAGGTAAATTCTCAATCTCTGTAATTATGCTGATTACATTGTTACAGTTGCTCATGTTCCCACCTTTCAGAAGTCTTCCAAGAATTAGCTGAGTTACAGCAGGTTATTAGTAAAACACTGGCTCTCTAAACATCTTTTAAAGTAATTGGACTAAGGAATTATTTCTGCAGATTTTACTTTTACATCTGAGAACAAAACACTAGGAAAAAGGGAAATGACAACTGGCATTCTAAATCAGATCCTACACTTGATCACAATATCTTCAGAAGAGCCTTTGCCTTAAAGAGTGTAGGATCAGGCTTTATATATTGGCATATCATTTTGCATTTGGATCTATAAAGTTAGATGCTTATGTGCTCAGGTAGGGTCCAGCTAAACACTCCAGCTTCACTTAAAGAAGTGGCAGCTCTGTGTCTTTAAAAACAAAATTGTTATTTAGGAGTCCAGGTACTGACTTAAGTGCCTGACTTAACCCACCCAAGTCTGGACAGTTTTATGATTCACCTTATATTAGATTAGCAGGTAATTGCAAATGGTCTTCCTTAAGTTAGTAGAAGTCTTACCAGAAGTCTTGGAGATATTAAGAAAGGACCCATAATGCTTAGGATGTGTCTACATTTTTGTTACCATGTGGTTTGATACTGTACTTGTAAGGTAACTTTGATAGTTTGTGTTCCAACGTGGTTTAATAAACATTACAGTAGATAATTTCATTGCAAAGAAATTAGCTCTTTACTGTCTTCTTCTGACTCACTTAAAGGCTCTAATTAAGAATATTGTAAACACAAAAATCTCTCTTAATGCTTTCAGCTTTTTTAGGTGTTATCTGAAGAACATTAATGCTTCCTGTTAGGACAGAAATATATCAAAAAGTTTGGTTGATGAACTCAGGTGGGTTTTTATTTTTTAACAATGATGAGTGTACTTAATATGAATAATATTTTTAATTCAGCAAACTTTTTAACAGAATTTTGTTAGAATTTGATTATATTTGGGCTAGAAAAATAAAAATATTTTGAAAGAAAAAAATTTAAAGGACATCAGTCACAACATAGTTGCATGTTTTGACCTATATTTTCTATTGCAAATTTGATTTCAGCCTTTTAATGACTCAGAAAATTTACAATTCTGCCAGACACTTCAATATTCCATTACATTTCCTTTAAAAGTGTTGTATGTTTGTTGAAACCTTGCAATATATTACTCACAGCAAAGAACTTCTGCTTTCTTAAGGATATAAATACCTATTTGGCAATGTCCAGTTCAGTATCGTTAGTTATAGAATTGTTTTTGTGTTACTGTAAAACAATGCATACTTTAACCTTATGATTAAATAGTAATGCGTACACACCTCCCATTGATTACATTTCTTGTTAAAACCTGTTTTCTCTCCTATCACAAGCAGTATTATGACACATTATTTATCATTGCTGAGATCAGATAACACAAACATGAAGGAGTAACTGGTATCATTCAGTTCTGGAAAGCAAAGTGCTGAATCAGAGTCCTCACTTAACTCACATATATTGTACACAATCCTGTGCTTGACATTGACTTAAGCTTAATGTCCCTGATGACCATTCAACAGATTTTTAAATGCTGTGCGGAATCACACCAAACAGAAGTGGCCAGCTTACACTTACTAAATGTGCAGTTTCTCTGTAAACTGCCTTAGTACTAACAACACTACATGCAAGGCTGGTGCCACTGTACGTGATAAAAACATTTGATCATTCCTGGCAATGAACACAAAGCCAGATTGGGTCCAAAAGCAGAGAAATGGATTTGGGAGATCAGTGTAAAACTTTACCCCACTTTGGCATTTCCTCCTCCTTCAAAATAGACTTGGCCTTCCAAGGAAGAGCCATGTGAAGGAGAGCAGGAGTCAAGGTTAAAGTCATCACATCCAAGGCACTAATATGGTTTTATCGGGGAGAGGCATTTTCAGCTACGGCGATGCGGATCAATAGAATCATGAGGCAAGATTTTTGCCTAAAATGTTGAAGTCACTTAGACATGTGTTTCAATTCATTCTACAAAGTCATTCTGGGGCTCAGTAAAATCAATCCACATCCTGTGTTGGGAGGGAAGAATAGAAATCCATCACCTCTAAACACAACACACTGTGCAAATCGACAGCTTAAGCGTGGCATGAAATTTTTGCAGATTTTGCAAAGCAAGTGCTCTGTCTTTTCCCTTACTGTTTGCCCTTCACTTGACATACAGGAAGAGATGCATCAAGAGGATGGCAGGAGACATGTGTCACTTAAAGCATGCCATAACAATGTTTGCCCTGGAATTCTCCCTTGAATCTGTTTGAACAAGCAGGCATAATAAATGAATAAACATACACAAAACTTCACCTAGTTACAAAGTTGATAGAAACCCTTTTCCATCCTCCCCCTTGATCAGAGGTAGCCCCAGGCAAGCTATTCCCTTCAGCCCTGAGTTGGAGTGCCACGATCATACTGCACCAGTTCACCTGTTGCACGGTGCCAAGGTGCCATCTCCCCTCCGCTCAACCCACAGAAACTTCACAGAATCATGTTCCAGCGGAGCCCCTTCAAAGGGCTTCTCCTCTCCAGCCTGCTTGCAGCCTCTTACCTGCATGTGTCCCTGGTACATTCTGCTTTGTCTGGTTCAGGTGCCCCTCAGGCCGACAGGTTGTGTGTACGCTGGGGTGGGGACACTTCTCCTGTGCACTCGACTAAAAGAAAGGGGGGG
>VYZV01040114.1:1759-12275 GCA_013401275.1 Pandion haliaetus
TCTTTTGCAGGCTCAATGGAAAAAAACACCTGCTGAAGAGGAAAATTGATTATTTTGAATTTTCAGCATTGAGTAGCTATTCCCAGCTGCTGAGCACTCCAGAAGTTGATGAAGCTCACATGCAAGAGGGAGGAATACATTGGCAGTTCCTCATCAGCTGGCAGCAAACCTTCCACCCTTCCACATCTATATCTTCGAGGTGACAGAGTGACTGACACAGTCCCCTGAAAGATATTAGCTTATAAATGATCAATAAAAGTCTCTGTTTGGGCAATGCTTTCTTGCTGCTTCTGTCAACAGCTACGAGGATTGCAAGCTTCTTTTGTCTATACATTTTATTGATGGATAAGATAACCACAAACATATACACTTTCATTGTTCAATAGGATCAATACCACTTTAATGTTACTTTAGCGCTGATTTAAAGTTGTTTTATTTTTAGAGCTTCTAGTGAGGAGGAAAATCTCTAACAAGCTATAGATTCTGAGTCCTTAACATAACATGGCTATCATTTTTTATAACAGCAAATCTGGAGCAGGAAATATGGCTAATTTTTTTTTTTTTTGACCAAAAGAATAATAACAGGTTAAACCTATAAAAGACAGAGTAGCATTTTTATTAAAAAGAAGCTGCTACTCATTGATTTCATTGACATCTCTGTCACTGATTCTTTCTGTGACCTTGAACAATTAATTTACTCTCTGTCTTATATTGTTTCTCTGTTGTGAAATGAGTTCTTAACAACATTCAGTTATTGATTATTGTAGGACTTTGTGAAAAGGGGGCTGGAAACTGGTTTGTGTTCATCAAATAAACTAGATAGGCTTGCATTTTTATACATTTAAAAGCCTAACAGTTCCCTGTGCTCTTTACAAAGAAGCGAGGGGAAAAAAGGTCTTCTGATGTTCAGTCCTTGCAAAAGTATATTCGGCAGTGTCCATAACATATTTAATTAAATAAATCCCTAATCAGGAATATTTCTAAAAAGCACATACAACCAGTAGGAATCTCATGGGGTGTTTTGCCATTCTTCAGGTAAATTTCTGAATTTATTCACTCCTCTGTAACTAAAATTCCTCTCTTTATCTGGTCCTTTATATCTTCAGCCTCAGTAACTTTTCAGTCAACCATACAAGCTGTGATGAGGTACCAGGTTTGTTTGTTTCAATATTATGGCCTACAAAGCAAAATTTCACAGGCCCTGCTAACTAAGATTTTGAAAAAAAAGGAAGAGAGGGAAATGAAAGAGCATTTCTTTTCAGAAAACTTGTGATCTGCTGTGTTTGCTTATACTGACCTAAGCCTATATCTAGGTAGTCTTCAAAGCTCACAGACAGGTATGTGCAATGGTGTAGTTTCACATTTTATCATTTTCCTGCTCTCTGATCCAACAGCATTTGAAAACTTACTAATGTAATAAATGTGATTTAATTAAATGTTCACAAGATCTCTGTCCCATTGCCCCCTGAAGGGTTACTAGCAGTATGAATTAGATCCTTGGAAATCACGAGCAATCCATTCATTTTCAGGTGGTAGCTAACCTAGGTGATAGCACTGAAGCAGAATGTTCAAACAAGGGAAAAGTGCATAGTCAAAAGAGGAAAAGGTCTGTTAAGGTTGGTTTATGCTTCCTCTGCCCAGTGTACCTACAAAAGAAAGCAGTATTAAGTGCAGGGAGGAGAGTCATTGCAAAACCAAGTTCTTTCCCTGATTTTCACATCTTTCAGGTATGCCAGTGCAAACACTTCAAGGGATACAACTAAGCAAGAGCAAGCCATGGTAAAGACACAAGGCAGGCCCCCAACCTGTGATTACAAATACAGTTTTACAAGCAGGCAGAAATATCACCAAGTTCTTTTCTGCAGCAAACAGTGTCTGTGTCCCTGTAGATATGACTGAAATAGGACTGTACTATTCCCAAAAATGAATATATCTCATAGACTGCAGACAGACTGACATTGATGCTGTCATACACTATGCTGTCCAGAAAGTAGATTATAAAGCACAAGTTTTAGAAAGAACACCTGCAGCAAGTTCAATGTGGTGTAAAAGCTGATAGTGACTCAGCTACACATAAGCAACATTAAAATCAACAGGAGTTTCAACACCATTTGGAATTACAGCCTTAAGACAAACAGCTGAGGTCCCTCATATTGTCACAAACCTGCGGCTAAATTATACTACCCATTTATCTACAATAATTTGTGTTCATTATACCATGGTATTTTTGCTTTCTCCTAATGGCAATATTCATGCTGTTATCCAATACCTTATATACAATCAGAACAAAGAGACTATACTTCCTTTTTTTTTGCAAGATATACCGTTTAGACTTCATTTGTCAAAAAGGTAGAGTAACATTAGATATTTACAACAAATGCTAAATTTACCTTGCATTTGCTGTATCTCCTCTTCTAGATTTACCGTCTTCTATACTTACAGGTTCTTTAGAGTAAATGCATAGCAGGTTTAATTCTGCAGTTTCTCAGTAAATATATTAATTTTGACCACTTCCTTCTCTGGCACTCTGTCAGCGAGGCATGGCAATGTAAAGAAAAAAATATAATGTAATTAATACAGAACTTTTTGATGGCTATGACCTCAATATTTTAAAAAGCAGTGGCTTGATCGACAAGAAATACCAGTTGAGATTTTAACAAGGAAAAAGTTCCAGTTCATTAACAAGTAATATAAAGAAGTAACGAGCATCTTTTACTAAATGGAAAGCAATGAGTTTCAAATATCTATTATTTATGCGTTTATCTGGATTTATTTATGCATTTATCTGGATTTTCACATTACCACATATAATGCAAACATTATAACATAACAGCCTAGAATCCAAGTATTTAAGCTCTACACAGACAGAGGGTGGAGAACGTAGGGAAGACAAATTAACTTTTCCTTTTCCTTGCTCCTCCTGCTAGTCTGGGGCCACATGCTGGCTGTAATGCCCAGCACCTTCCAGGCTGCTGCTCAAGCCCAGAATGTGGAATGAGGGATCCAAATTTTCCTGTGATAAGTCAGCATGAACCCACATCCCTTCTACATCACTGGCCTGCTGTCAAAATTACCTTTCCTACCGGTCTGCAGAGGTGTGGATGTTATTATCATGGCTCTTGGCAATTGTGCAGACAATCCTTTACTTTGTATCCCACAGTTCTGAGAAGAGCTCAGTCTTGTCTGTGTTTGTCATTTTGAATGAAAATTTTCTAAATTCCAGAAATACAAATACACAGCACAGCAAGGTTCGTGTTCACACTGATTCTAGCATCCCTACTCAACAGTATCTTCAAATAGTAAAGCAAGAAGTTTCTTTGAGCAAATTCAGTCTTTGCCGAATTCTCCTTTCTCTTCCTTCCAGAAGCTCATAAAATAAATATAATAATGAATAGAGAGGACTAAACCAAAGAAAAATCTTATTTCAAAATTATTAGGGGACAGGAAAGGTGGCATGTAGCTTTTTGGAATAAAGTAGACATTCAAAGCTCCTTGTGCTGTGAAGCAAAATCATGTAAATGCTTGCTTCACAAATGCATCTGATCATGGGGATAGACGTATCTACCACAGACACGTCACTTTTGGAGCTGGTTCCTGCACCTCTTATCTCTTAAGCCTCTCCAATACAGGTCATGCAGGGAAAGAAGTGGATGTCAGGGAGGAGTTTCACTTAGATCTGCTCTTGCCCAGCATAGAGTCCAACAGAGACCATATGTCACCAGCTTAGGTTTGAGGAGCTCTTTGGCTATTCCATTTCTGCCTGCGAGTGATTTGGACGATTGTACAGCGTTAGGAAGCTGTAACTCAGTTTCCTCCAGCCATAGGATGAAATGTTACTTTGGGATGGTGATTTACATTGAGATTAATCACAGTCATAGCCATGGCGAATCGTTACCCTGTTTTGTTCTAGAGATTTCATGGACTGCACATATTAAGTCAAAGATGACTGAGTTTCTATTCTTGGTATTGCTTGAAAGTAACCAAACTGCTGCTATTTCGCATTGGCTGCCTGACTTAACTGATTATATGGTTATTTAATGTAGCTAGGTGGTAAGTCTTATGTCATTATAATGATTCAATTGTTACAGTCCTAAATAAACGTGGACAATTTGGATCAGGAGCCTGAACATCTGACAAGCTGTGTGTGGTGTCTAGATCCAAAGTTGTGGTTTAGCACGCTATACATATGCGGGCAGCTGCACCATTTCGCTGTGGATCCAGGCTTGGGCTGGAACACCCCAGGCTGGTTTGAACACTTCCTTCCAAAGTCTGGCGGGTTTCAGCGTGATGGTTTTCAGTTCAGCCCATTTTTAACAAAAGCAAATGCAAATGAGAAGCTACCCAGAAATAGCACTGCATATCAATTTTCTACATCAATTTATAATGCAACGCAAACAGATGGTACATTCAGGCACTGTCAGAGAAAGCCGTTTGGGTTTTGGTGACTATTCCTTTTTTATTTTTTATGGTATATTTATTCTGTCTATTTCCATTGCTGAGTTGTTTCAACACCTGTATAAAATAAGATACCACTGTAAGTGAGAGCTATGTAAACTAAACTTGGTAACATATGCAGCTTTCTCAGTCCTGATGTGATTTTCTGACCAATGGTGTAAATTTTAAAGCATACCACTTTTTGATGGAATCAGCACCATTCTCTTGGTTTCTACTTCCAGAAAGAGAGAATAGTTTATCAGGGATAATGAGAAGCCATTTCCAAAACCACGAAAGGTTCCTTTTATTTTTAGGAGGAAAGTTTTGTGTTAAAGAGGAGTCAACACATCATTCATTTTGAAATTGTATTCCACACAGTAGTTGAATTCCACATTTTCTACAGTATTTACCAAAAAAGCCAGTATGGTGATCTAAATTCAAGACACATAGCTCAGAGAAGATTAATTCAGATAAGGCTTGGGGCAACACACAGCTTATGCAATTTACTGCCACCATTTCCACTGAATCTTCGCTGATTAATTCAGCTGCAGCAAAAAAAGTAACCATTGTTTTTTTAAGGGAGGAGCATGGTTGCTGGGTAGTATACTGATACTGTATAGATCTGAAGTAACTCCCTCTAGTGCCTACAGCCAGTCAAAAACTCTCCAGTTCAACATTTTCATCAGAAATTGTTCATTCATGAAGAAATCCGCCAAATATCTCATGCCCAGAATAAAATTTACGGTCACGATGAACAAAAGCAATGCAGAAGACCCAGCTGTCTATTGTTAGCGCACAAAGAAGCTGATTTAATTTTGAGGACTGAACTTTATTTTTTCCAGTGTCCCCCACTCACTGTTCTCTCTCACGCTCTTCAAGTCTTATTTTACCTTGCATTTAGTAATTACTTCCTGGAGCAAATACTTTAATCCCAATCTCAGTAAAATAATAACATTGCCAAGCTAAAAAGTATTTAATCTGCTTGGTCTTCTTTCTTCTACCCCCAAGCCCCAAGTATTGAATCTTTAAGCTCAGAAAATTCTCTAAGAACAATAAAATCATTTTCCTTCAAGTAAAGTTTCTCTTTGGGTAACACAGGCAAATAAATATACATCTTCTTAAACTGTTGAGTGAGCACCTAACACTAACTCTAGCAGTATAAGATTCTCAGTAACCTCTCTGCCGTACAGCAAACATCTACACTGGATAAATGGATACAAGCCATTTATCATAAAACAGTTTCCCTGTATCCATCAAAGAGGTAAATTAAGACTAATGTGAAGTATTGCAACGATTCTCACACCAGCTCAGATATATAATAGCTTTGGTAACTCAGAGAAGGGGTCATTGGGTTGTGAATGACATCCTGAAAGGTAAATCCTGACAACTGGGGGGAAAACAAAAAGAAAAAAGGGGGGCGGGGGGGGAGAGAGAAAAAAAAAGGAACAGCTCATGTTCTGTGCTCGGTAAAGCAGGGAAGGAAAATGACTGATAGTTCAAGATAGCACATGAAAGGGGGAAAAGATCTGAACTAAGTGAAACAGTGTAGCTAAGAAAAGGATCAAGAAATGTTCTTTTGCGGGATGTAAAACAAATTATTTAAATTTCATATGACTTGGTTTTTCCCATTTTGTAAAATGGGGAGTATATGCTTTTGTTTCATTTTGTCTATTTATAATGTGAAGTCTCCGCAGCAGGGTCTATGGAACGTGGCACAGTCAGATCAGATCACAGCTGCAGTCTTTAAATTCTACAGCTTTAATCAATGAACCTTATTTGTTATGTGTTTATGATGGCGTGGTCTTCCGGATTAGTGCTGTTGGTAATACCATTGAATTTACTAGCAATACATTTCAATCGGGTTGCTGTTGAGAGCCAGTATAGACAGCTCCTTAGCAGCAGCGTGAAGACATGAAACCGCACTGGATGTGCTAGCCACAGAACCAGCGTGTGACCTTTCGCTGCACAACCACTGTTGGACACAAAAAGAGAAAACTGTGCAGTATCTACTTCCCAGTGAAAGGCATGATTAAAACGAGATTTACACTGAGAAGCAAATTAGCACATTATGTTATTCCCATATATCAGAAAATGGATGACTGTAAAAAATCTTTGTTTACATACTGTAATCTATTTACTGATATTTACAGATAAATAAAATAGACACAGATCAGGCATAAATCAATGCAAATCATATGTTTGTGTTCATCAATTGAACCACATTTTTTGTGAATTTGTTGATAACCTATTATTTCCATAATGAAAAACAAGTAAAATCTTCCCCCAAAAGAGCAAGTTCTTTTTCTATTTACTATGCAAATAGAAGCAAACTGCATTTTCCATTTCTAATTAAATCTCTACCTGTTCCTCAATCACGTAAATTACTATTAGCTTCTTGCTAAGTTATTTTTGGGACTATTTTGAGCAGAACTATTCTGGTTGCTATAATTAAGACTTCTAAAATTAATATTTAAATTTTATAATTGCTGGACTATGGCATCCTGAGAAATAATAATTACCTGTCTGATTGCAGAGTTGAAGTGAGCTGTTACGTGCATTTGACTCTCTTTAATCTTGCAGCCTGTATCCCTGTTCACTTGAACAATGTTATTAAGTTCTGAAGCTGATTACATGGGTTGGTTTGTGAGTCAGACAGCCAACCCTTCAGGCATCTAAAAATAATATTCTGTTTCTTTTGTTAAGGGGGGAAAAAAAAATAAATGCCTGTACCACTTTAAGCAACCTGAGACAGACCTTAGAGTGAAAGCCCAGCCTGGTCCAACCAATTCAAAAACCTCACATCAAACCTGAAGTTCTTTTTGGGTGCTAAAGGCAGGGAACACAAAATTCTTGATCTCATCAGCTAAACGTCGAGCTCAGATAGATGTCAGTATCTCATCAAGTCTGTCTGCAGTTCCTGTCGTGAGGTTTGAGACTCTCTAGGCTTTGATAACGGCAAGGAATTTGGAGCGGGGAACACAAGAAATGATTAAAGTAATTGCTCAAAAATAGCAAATAACTCCATCACAGGTTATTATCTGCAGTGAGGTTATGTTTGTGAATGAGAGAGTTCAGTGTGCATAAATAACCCAGAATGACAACATTCCTAGAAAACAAGAACAACTACAAATTGCTTTAAGGATGAAATACCCTGAGAAAGCTCAGTTCAAGACAGAGAGCAGGTGTCCTTTACCTTTCATTTCTCTGTCTAAAGGTCTTCAAGAAAAGAGTGGACTTCTTCGAATGCATTAAGGGACTGATGTTGCAAATTTGTTTCCTTTTTTTCTTTCTCCTTGGAAATCCGGTTCTGAGTCAAATGTTTTGATTTGTGTGTATTCACCCAAACATGAAGAGCAGCTCAATTTAGAGAGTAGCAGAAAAGGCAGACAGAGGAAAGAACAATTTGCTGTATGGCATGAAAAGAAAAAATGAACCACTTCAAGAGTCTGGTTTTCAAAACTAAAGGTCTACCCTCACCCTCTCTAATGTGAAGCAACCTAACATTTGTCAGTAAAAAAGCTGATTAAGACTCAGTGGCGAAAGACTGCTACTCCTGCAGTGATTGAGTTAATGCAAGACTTGTATTACCCTCTAGAAGCTTCTCTCTATTGATTATACAAGAACCTAGGACAACTACACTCTTAATTAGGATCCTCAATTAAGTACTTAAAATTTGGTGGGATCAATGCCAACCAAAGCAATTACCCTCACTTTTTTGTACAAATAGAGTGCTACATTACGTCTTTTATTTCCTGGGAGACTCATCACTGAAGGTACAGTTCTTGAACTGAAAACAAATGTTTTTTTACCACTTTCTGTGTTGTCCTGATTCAGGGACCTTTGGGGGAGCTAAAATGGTCTCTGCAAGACTATTCTTTTTTCCCTTCCAGTGAAGGATATACCCCCATTCTGTGTCTTCAGCTGCTCCTGTATAAAATCACAGTGATACAGAGTGCAAGGAGACAGACTCACCCCTCAATACCAAAATTAATACAAGGCAAGCACATCTGCAAATAGTCCCCAATGCATCTGCTCATGTTGTCCCCTCACCTTCAGTAAAAGAACTGTAGTCTCCTCCTACATTAGTCTTTCTGTTGCTCTATAATTTCAATTCCTCTTTAGTATTTTTACCATAGCTTTCCTGGAAAATGGGGATAGGAACTGTATAGTCATTAGGTTCTGTACCACATATTTGTAGAATTTCACAATTCTTAGTTTCATTTTGCTTCTGATTGCCCTTTTTATATCCTATGCTTACACTATAAGCTTAAGAACATACCATGTACTAGCTAATAGTTTACATGTTGCTACAATCATTGCATAGTAATTCCATACATGACTAATTAAGCATCAAGCACTAATTTGAACTATAGCTCATCAATTCTTTAGAGAACATTTAAAAAGGAAACAGACTTCAGCCAACTGTTCCTTGCTTTATGTGATTTAACTTGTCAATAAGGGAGGTTATATTTTCATCTGAATTATCATAATTTAAAAATTCTTTTTTCAAATCAGAATAGTATTGCAGAATGGATTTCATGGTTTTAATTATTCCAAAATCATGCACTACTTACAATAATTAACAACTGTCTGTAATTATGGGTGCATAGGGGTTTCTCTGCTTAATGCAAAGTGCCCTGTTGAAAGTCAAGGTATTTCAGTGGGGGAAGGACATAAAATGTCACAGGATACGCTGAACAGAAAGCTTTGCTCTTCTGATAGGGAGAAATATAATTTTCAAATTAAAGTTTAATTTTTTTAACTGCCTCTAAATGCTGCTGATCTATTTTAGGAACCATAAAGAAACATATATAGATCTACATATATAGCTGTATTTATTTCAAGTGTAATAATTATACTCAGTAGAATGGACTGACAGTCTGTGTTATGTAGTCTGGTTATTACTGAGAAAATAATAACACTCTCATCTGTGTCTGTGGTGGGGTGGTTCTGGTAATCACATTCTGTTATTTTCTGAATCATAAATTAGAAGCATCCATAATATGTACATAAGACAAAGCACCTAGTGAACTAATAACTTTTTCAATCTGAGAAAAAGGAGATTATTCTGAAAGGGATCACAAAATTGCCTTTGTTTTTCTTTTCCAAATAGGATAACTTTCTTGCTCTAAATATAGCAGAACTGGCAATCAGAATGGTCAATGAGTTTGAAGTAAAGTATTTTCTTCAAATAAAATTCGAAGATCAGTCACCTAACATTCAATTTTCCTCTAAATTAGGAAATAATTGTTGTTGTCAAAGTTATAAATTATTCATAATTGGAGTTATCTCTGATCTTGAAGTGTTCATGTTTCTAGTGTTCATCTTTGGCTAATGTCAAGAATTCAGACCTATATAGATTCATCTTTCCTAGCATGAAAACTTGCATTCAAATGCAGATCTGTTCATCTTTCTTTCAAAAATAATATCTATGCAACAACAGTATATTTAGAAACATTTTTTCCTACAGAAAAGGATGTTTTTTCTCAATTGACAGCTTGAAGACTGCACACTTGTGTGCGTGCGCATGTGTGTTCACATGCATGTACATTAGCTACATAAATATTTCTAATAGTAGAGTTGAGCTTTCCTCTTTCTAAGCTTTTGTTCAATAAACAGAAACAAAGTCTTTTATAGTCAGGAATCAATGATCATTTGGAACCATTCAAGCTGTACATTTTAATCCTGATTAGTGAGAAGAGCAATACTCCCAATGAACAAAATTGTGATTGTATTAAGTAGAACTGACAAAAGTCCCATTAGAAAACGATGCACTCTGCTATGTTTTCCTATAATGCCACTTTTTAAAACAAAAAGTCCCATATTTCTTTTGTCAATTGGCAGCCAGAAGCTGAAATTAATCCCAAATGTCTCTGTACTGGCTAAAAAAGTATTTTATTACAAAGATGATACTGCCATCTATTGGGTGACATTACTATACAAAACTATTATGTCCTTTCTCTCTGGATTCAGCAAGGACAAATAAATTATGTGTGATTCACCTGATTTCCTGTGGAGTTTTATTAGCAACTAGATTATAACAACCTTTATTTAGTGTATAATGTATGTCTTATACAAAGAG
>VYZV01040117.1:0-21247 GCA_013401275.1 Pandion haliaetus
TCCATATTAAAGAAATGGGGTGGGGGGATATCCAGTATTTATCAATGATTTCTGTACACTTCTGGTTTTCCACAAGCATTGAAAGAGCTCTTTTTCAGTATCAGGGGAAAATATGTACACACAGCAGCCACCAATGTAACTGCCACACATGTATATATAGGAAAGCTCATTTTGAGTAGAGGAAGCATTAACACTGATAGCAAGGACTTCACCGTAACTCAAATTGTGAAATAAAAACTCAGGATCCGTGATGGCTTTTTACTGCCCTCTCTTCAGTCTCCTCATCTTTCATTTATTTTGGTGTACAAATTAGTTAGATCAAAAGTAGTCCAGTTATGTCAACTCAGGCTACAATTACAATTCCCATGTCTATAAAAGGGTTTGAGCTTCTGACTGACATTTAAAAAAAAAAAGAATTAGTTTATGGAGTATTGGTAACTGGAGAATGGGAAGAAGTGAGACAGCTACAGCCCAAGAGAATATTCATTTGCTCTCAAGTCTCTGATGGGTTGCATTAGAGCCTGGAGTAGCCTCCAAAGAGTGATTGCTCCTGGCTTTCTGAAGCTGGTGTGTCAGCTTTGCCTGGCTGGGTTCTGGCCAACCATCTGTCAACAGAGCTTGCCTTGTTTAGCCTAGCAAAACAAAAGCTGAGAGGGAATACAGTCACTCTCTATAAACACTTTGGGGATAAACAAGGGAGAGGAATAAGAACTATTAAATCTAAGGGACAATGTTGGCATAAAAACAAATAGAAACAAACTGGCCATGAATAAATTTTGGTTAGAATTTAGAAGGCCTCCCGCAGAAGTACAGTTCCAGAATAGCCTTCCTATGGCTGTAAGGGAGTTAAACAACTTCAGGATTTTCAAACTTGGAGTTTACTCCATTTATGAAGAGAATTTTATGATATTGTCTCCAAAACCAAAGTAAAATGCAGGGGCTTCCTTCTAGTCTTTTCCTTCAATAGCATTGGTTACAAATGCAAGCTTATAAAAAAGTGTAAGTTCTTAAAATAATGATGCCTACTCCATTACAAAATATTCACTGCTGATCGTTACTTCCATTCATACTGCCACAAAACAGTTGGCTTTGCAGCGCCATATGAATTTTAGTTTCATAAGACCATTAACTGGGTGTATTTCTGAACATACAGCTTTGAACTTTGCATAATCTGTTTTAGCACAAATTCTGGAGAGCAGCTGAAGCAAACTAAAATATCTTTGACTGCAAGTATGAGTTGTGTCAGGTAAGTGGCATTCCAGTTCTCCTTGCACAATTGGTGATGCTGTCACAAGTAACTAAATACCACTTCTAATGCAGCTCCTGTGGGGCTTTAGAGGAGCTTCTCTGTCATATGACCAAGAAATAAATGCAGCATGATCCAAAATAATGACTATGAGGGACTGGAGGGAAGATGTACATTTCATTAACTTTCTAGGTAAATCCTAACTCAATTATATGAAATCTTGATCTAACTCAGTAGGTAAATCCATGCTTGGATAAATCTGCAATTAAGGTAGAACTCCAGCACTCTCTTCACAGAAGTTACCTTCAGCAAGGCTGCTGGCAGACTCACATTGCAGAACTGAATGCATCTGTTAGTTTTGTGCTGTAGCAATAGTGCTGCTGTGGTAAAGGTTGCTGCTGCTTCTAGGATTTAACAAGGGTTTGAGATTATTTCAGCTAAAAAATTTTGTTTCATCAGTATTAATATTAAATTATAGCATTTGTATTATTGGTATGATAGCTGTATCCCTGTTACTTGCTGTACTTCTCCAGACCGTTCTCTTGCTGTTCAGTGCTTAGTGTTGAAGGAACTTGGTACGCAGGTAACTGCACACAAAATCACTGTGCAAAAATCTGAGGATGAGACCAACACATCAGCTTAGGAAATGATGTTATTAATTCAGCAGCCATACTCTTTTCTTCAGAAATCTTTCGTTATAATATTAATCTGAATTACTTAGGATCAGCCTTATGTCCATATTATACTATCACTATGCATGATTTGTTACATTTCTCTAACAGATATGTAAAAGTACCAGTTGGCTTATTGCTACTGGGAGTTTCAACCTGTCAATGCCAAAGCTTGATTTCCTAATGTGTCACATCCAGTTATGCTTTTCTGTATTTATTACAGAGTAGAATCACTGCTGTTGAATCATATTTATTAATAATTTATATTAACAGGGCATGACTATAATAGATTAGCTATGGTGACACTACCTTAATTTAAAGCTTATGAAGAAACCTTTATTATGAAGCCAATTATTTCCAGACCATGACTGAATCATCATATGTATCACATACATACACATACATGTATATATAAATCCAAGAACATATGCAGACCATATTTGTGTATAAGTTTAGCTAAAAACATAACACCCTTGACACTAAGAAATGCAATCAAAAGCCAAAATGGCCAAGGAATAAAATGTACCAAGTTCTTCTACTTGATAAGCTGTGTCATTTACTCCTACACATCTTCCATTCTGGGAGATGCTGAATGCAGAATTGTTTAGGTGAACAGAAATGGCTGTTTATAAACGTCTTATGATATACCTGCACCTATTCTACAATATGCCATCTATGGTAAAGGGGAAAAAAAGGAAAACCACAATACTTTTTTTTAGGGAAATATAAATAGGAATATTTAGAGTCATTTTAACATACTTGTTTTCACACTCCTTACCAAAAGAATCCAGTTTCCTTAAAATTTAGGAATTCAAGCAGCATGCATTCAAACAGAACAATCACATTCCTTAAAGTAACATGAAATGGCTTTCCACACACAGGCCAATCACCATCTTGGGGAAAAACATGGACATTACTGTTTGGAATCTCTACTTCTAGTTACCAGCCTCCTCCAGAAGATACTCTGGGTGTGTTTTCTTCACCTTGGAGAAGATGGTAACACATGCAGACATAAATCTTGCCTGTTCTTGGCATTGGACTAGAACAGGAGGGAAGGAAGTTTTACAATTTGTGATGAATGTCTGAAACAGTTCAAAGATTTGGGGTGCTATGATACATCAAAAAAAGGTATATTTGTGTCCGGAGAGGGGCTGAGGAAGTCAGATATACATAATTAATTTTATTTGTGATAAGTTCCTGTGATCTTTCATACAGAAATCATCTTCATGCATGAGCTGCATATGACAAATTCTTTCATATCTTTTTACTTACTCAGTATGGAGGTATGGAAGAACAGAAGACTTGCAACTTTCATGAAAATAAAAAATAAAGTGTTCTTCATTTGTTTAAACACTGTTTTATACATAACTTTTGCAATCTCTTGTTCTGACCCTGAAAAGGCATTTTTTCATAGAAAAACCTTGCACCTGACTAGATTTCTTCTCTTTACTTACTGTGACAGTCGTCCTGTAAAATTACATTTCATGTGCACATAACACTACTCTTGAAGGAGGCAGCAGCCACCAGTTACATACTGATGCAGACAGCACTGAATGTAGAGAGAAAATTATGGCCAGCATTTCCAGGGCCAACCTTACCTCTTAATGGAAATCTGTAATAGCTCTTCAGAATTTAAGTTTAAGCCAATGTTTCTCTTCAGTTGTCAAATCAGATATACTCTAGAAAAGTCTTCAACTGCTGTACTACTACTAATTTTTCAGCTGGCAGGCAAAAGTCACGTTGCTGACACCAGTAAGACTCCAGTTAGAACTGCTAGAATAGAAAAGATGAATTAAAGTTTGACCAAACCACTTTCAGATATGAGTAACTCAATCCAGCATGACTGTTTCTCATCACACTGAAGACATTTGCTGTTGACCTTCATCGGTGAGTCACGAAAATGCTCTAATTAAGCACCATGGGCCTCATAGGAGCTAAAAGAGTTGGAAGCTGTGTTCAGTGATGACTTCGTACTTGAACATGATTGAACTTGAATTTACATATAGGTTTCCCACTTGGAAATGCAAGGGAAATCACTTTTTGTTGTGTTAATTAACATGCAGCTATTTGAACTCATTATTTAAGTTTAAAATATCAGATAGAAAACAGGTGCTTAATGGAGCTAAAGGTGCTGTGTGGATTCAGTTGAAAATTTCTGACATTTCAAAGTGACTGACGAAAAGGTCAAAATAATCTTTAGCACTGTCATGTAAATCCCACTTTGTGGGATGTGATGGATCTCACAGACTGCCTTGCTGACAGTCCAAGCTTTGGAGAACATGCTTATTGATAATGAATACTAATTTTTTTGCTTGCACAGTCATTATGGAATGAAAAAAATGCAGACACTGCATAAAGTGTAGTAAAAGGTCTTTACTTTTTGTCCAGAAATTCAGTATTATAAAGTACTCCTGACACAGCAGTGAGAACATGTGACTCTCAGTAAAGATGTGTACCAACACCACTGTAAGGGTCTTGGGGGCACCGGGGCTCCCTCACCCTGCCCACAGCCCAGGACCCCATGTCAGCCCCTGCCCCAGGGACACGGCAGCAGGGCCGGTCTCCAGCTCCCCACAGCCCTGCCCGGTCATGGGCCCTGCTGAGCCAGGCCCCCCCTTGGGCCCATCTCCCTGCCTGGCCTCAGCCCATCGCCACCCCCGTGGCCTTGCCCAACCATCCCAGGGCCATGTCTGCCCCTGGCTGGACCTTGGACCCACCCCATCACCATGATAGCGTCTTATGATCCGGGCCCTTGGTTGGGCCTGGTCGTGATCTCCAAGCCCTGGCTTCAGGCCCCTGCCCGGCCGGCACAGGGGCTCCTGGGCTCCCCGCTCCCCGTCCCTGCTCTGGCTGCTCCCTGGCTGCTGCGTCCTCTTTCTAGCCCAAACTGTGTAGGAAAATCCAGAAAATTTACTGCTTGGCAGCTCTTACTTTTGAAACAGAGGAGATATTTTACATGGTCATTAAATAGTTAAGATAGTTCTCTTTCTACATTCAGTTTAATCCATATGTACAAGCTACATACACACAAGAAACTGGAAAGGACAAATGCCGTTGCTCAGCAACAAGAAACTGGCAAAAGCTCAAATACTCCACATTTTCAGCAGACAATGTCTCTCTGAGCTCAGCAATCAATAGCGTTTGATGCAAAGGAAATGCCCGGTTTATCACACTTGCCATTTAATAACACCTCAAGTGTATTTGTGGCTGACATACATAAAAACATATCTGAACTCCAGCTGTTTGAATAATGTATTGAAAATTTCACCTTTTTTTCTTGAAAGCCAGTTACAACAAATGAGTTTGTTATTTGTAGGTATTCAGTGAATAATTTATGGAAACAAATGACACTCTATAGGTTATTCAAGAGACTCCATTTAACTGTTGACGAGCCAGGCTGTTCAAAGACAACTCAAGTCCATCATAAAAATAAAATCTGAATTATGCCTCCTTCTTTGCTCCAACAGCCTCTTCCTCTGTGGTCCTTTATATATCACCTTGGTTTTATACATACACAAATAAGTCCCACATTTTGTTTCTTCTGCTACAGCTGTCCTTTTCCCGTTTCTCCACTTCCCTTCAGGGTTTTTTCCTTCAAGTTTTCTCTTGGCCCTTCCATAATTTCTCCTCTCCCCTTAGGGATCACTAATATCTGCTTAGAAGCTGAATTTCAGTTTTCCCACCCCCATATGCAGCAAGTTGCTCCTTTGAGGCAGCGAGTTTCTCGCCTGGCACCAGGCAGAGGCAGGCATGCCCCCCCCAGTCACAGCAGAGGTGGAACTGGGAGCTGCCCCAGCACAGAGGAGCTATGGAGGTAGGAAAGGTGCCAGTGCCGGGGGATACAGCACAGAAACAGGCCTTACAGAATCTGAATTTCCTGGATGTTGAAATACTATGGTGATGAGAACTTCATTACAAAAAGAAGCTGATTGCCCTGCATTTTACTAATAAAAATTTAGGCACCATCTGCTTAATGCTTGTCATCCAGATACCACCACAGTCAATCGTGGGAGAGAGGGAGAGCTGTTTCTAGAAAGCACAGTATCTGTCCTGGCTTAGACACCTGTCTTACAGCAGGAGGATCCAGTGTCTGGTGCTACCTGTTTTCTTCATGGTATATAGAGGGATGCTAAACAATTAACTTAGACTAGGTGCCTAAATTCAAGAAAGTGAAAGTTGGATGAGATTAATCCCCTCTAATTTTCAGAATTGCATCAACAGTCCACAGGGTTTAATTATTTTTCCTTCATATCACATATGAGTACTTGAACGAGACCATACATTTTAGAAAAAAAAATTAATCTTGAATTCAAAATGTTAATTAGTGATGAATCGGAATTGCAGGTATTGAAAAAGATACTAGATAGGGAGCTAAGAATTCTTTCATGGATCCTCCTGGAAACTTGCAGTGGTGGAGAATGAGCTTTCGCAAAATGTTCCACTGGATAAACATAACTTGCTCATCTGGTCTGAGATAAGCTGGGATTGCCAAGATACGTTTATGTTTAAATGTATTTGTATATGTTTAATTTAATTTCACCCCAGAATAGTGGGAAAAGTTATGTCAATGAAAGAAGAAACACAGGAGAGCAGAAGGCTGGCCTTGTGGGGATTATATTTTAACATTGTGTGTAAAATGGTCCTAACAAACATGTTAATATTTAAAAGCCCCCTTGTTCCCTTTATCTCTAAAAAATGTAAGATTTCCAAGCCATTCAACTTTTGGTTATTAAATTATCAATATTAGTGATATTACTATCCTGTTAAAAAGAGTTATATGTGGTCATAAACAAGTACATATTGGTTTGTGGATAAACAGACTGCCTAACGTCAAATAATATCTTTTAAAATTTGCTACCTTCATAAATTGTCTGAAAAGTGCAAATTATATGAAGGATGTAACCTGTTAGCACTTCACATGTCTTCATTCTTCCTAAGGTTAAACAAAAGTCTTGTTTCCTTGCTTTTATAATGAAAAAAAATTCATATGAAGACTCAGGGAGCTTTTTGTTTCCTTTCACTGAAACAAAACTATACCTGTCTTGAAAAACGTCATTGTTTCCTACATGTGTCTTGAGATTTTGATCCTGTATCACTGAAGATATAACCTCAAAGAGGCTAGGTCACAAAAAACTTCTATAAAAACACTTTGAGGTTATTTTTATTTGTTTTCGGGAATGTGTGCCTTTATGGGGTTTTTAAGTCATATTTTCTACTTTTTATCTGCTTCTATAAAGACAGGATGCTTAATAAAGAAGACACACAGGAAAAACTTGCAGCTGAAACTCTCACTTAACTACACAAATCCAGGAGATGGTTCTGGAACAATAATGTGATTAAACCAGGAGATTTGGCAAAGGTATGATTTAGGGAAAGCACTCAAACATGTCCTTCAAGTAATCCTGGCTTTAGGTTTCAATGACAGAGTTAAAGTTGAGCATGATTTGAATCAGGATGAACAACTCCGAATAAAGTCAAAGTGAAGTCAAAGAAGAACCTTACAAAGCAAAATCTTGACTTCTCTGAAAGCAACAGAAATTTCTGATTGAAATTAATTGAGTTTTCTTTTGCACTTGGTATATTTTTAATGAATTTCTAAATAATCTATCCTTTTTATAAAGAATGAATAGAACGGTTTTATTTTTGCACTATTGTTCCTATATTTTATCTGTTAATACTATCATTTGTATTTTCATATGAAATACTGTTCTCATGGACTGATGAGAATACCTTTTAATGGATTTTTAGTTTATGGAAGTTATTTTTAAGATTCATACATTGAAATTGAAATGATATATTTAATTGTATTGTTTTATCTATTCTTATATACTTTGATTTTATGGCACTCATTAATTTAGTACCTGAGTGACTCACAAGTTATAGGCTTTTTCTAACAGTATCTTTGTGAACAATAGCAATGAATTATAACATCACTTAACAGTGAAAAACAAGGATCAGATTCTATAAAGATTTAGGTACATTAAACAGACATTATGTTAAGTACTATAATACTAATTCTTTGATGTCTGAAAATAAAATAAAAAGCTTTGAATTAAGCACTTTGCTTATAGAGTTGCTGGAATGAGTCAGACACATGAGGTGGCCAGTGCAAACTGCCAGCATAGTCAGCAGACAGCTTCCCGGACTAACTGGGAGGCAGAAGGCACTGACCCCAGCACAGCAACCAGAAAACAGAGGCGTGCCTTGTGGCTAGGGTCCTCCTCTCAGAAATGCTTCTGCCATATATATTCAAAATCTTTTTAATGAAAAGTGCAATCAGTCATAGGAGTAGAGGGTAAAAATCTTTGATTACTCCTTCACATGGGAACACCCAAACCATCGTGGCCCATCATGGTCCTGCTGTCCATTCACTATTAAGAGAAGACTAAGTTAATTGCTGCAGAACGCACAGCTTCAACAGAAAAGCTGGAGGGTGTTTTCACCCAGCCTCTAAACAAGCAGTTAAATGACTTGAATGGAATGTATCTTAGATTAGATTTGAATTACTTTGAGTGGAAGAGGAGAATTAACCCAAGATATTAGTTATATATCCAGAGCTCTAACCATTAATTTACTATATAGAAAGGGGTATCACATGCTGGTATAGAAGGTGAGGTTCATCATGACTGATTTTTAAGTTCTACTAACTGTATCAGTTTGTAAGGTAGTGAAAACATGTAACACTAATTTTGTTCAAAGAGGTGGTTGAAAGAACTGTCACTACCTTCAAAACTGTCACAATTTCAAAAAGCCAGTGTTTATGCCTGGACTTCTATTCCTTCTCTTTCTCCCTTCCTTTCATTTTTTTGAGCTGTAGATATCTATTTGAATAGTAGTTTTTAGAACAATTTTAAAGAATCCCTGGATAAATACCAGACCCTTTAAGGTTATTAAAATAGCAAGTGCAATAAACTAGATTTTGTTGGTAGTCTTGGTGAGAAATCTATGAGAGTTAGGACTGGTTTTCGTTGAAGGAAACAGGACTGGGATGTCAAATATTTGCTTACAGATGTTCCTGTGAGAAAATAGAATAGTTACCTGTCAAATCAATAAGAAAAGATAAACTAGAGGTAGGATTTGGGTTGATGCCCAGCATCTGTGTATTTCAGGTGGAAACTACTTCCAATTTGGCTGCTTCCCTGATAATACAAGACACCATCTTAATAAAGAAGTTGATCCAGATGATTACCAAAGTAAAATGCCTATGTTAATGAACTGTGGGACTACTCTAAAGCACAGCATTTTTTCCAGAGGCCAGTTACAGATATAATTAAGACCATAGCTATAAACTGGCTATACCAATTGACCCAGAGGATTTTGCTGGGCTGATCCCACAAGACAGCTCTTCTAAACAAAATACATGCTTGATTTTGTTCAGGTGATTTGTGTTGTAGGAGACAGTGCATTGCCTTTTTTTTTTTGGAAGAGTTCTGTACATTTAACTTGTGGAAACAACAGTTGAAGAATGTTTTAGTCCTAGAATAACTGTCAGTTAACCTTTAGAAAAGGATTAATTCCCAACGGTGGAAACTCCCAGGGATTTGTGGAACAATAATTCCTCATCGCTTGGACCAAATTCTGTTCCTACTGCTTTCACTGGTAAATTTTGACTAACTTCACTGGGATTACGATTTGTAATATTATTCTGTAGAATATTGATTAACAAGCATTAGTATGCTGCAGTTATGCACATAAATATTCAGTTACTCTTCAACAAAACTCCATATTGTTCCATCCTTTGCTCCAAAGTATTTACAAATAATTATCTGTGTTAAGGAACATTAACAACTCCAAGAGTTACAGGAAAACTATGGGAGGCATCATCAGCTTCTTTCATTCAATTTTTCATAACTTTAGTTTCCATGACAACAAAAGAGGCAAGTCCACAAATCCAGCAGCTCATTATTTGATACAGTCTGCTGTTTTCCTTGGAGAAGTGAGACAATTTTTTTTTAAGTCTCGTTTAAGAAATTAATAATTCAATGGATGAAATCTGAAGCAAATAATTAAAGTGAAGCCCCTCTTTGGAAACAGGGTATATTTTGTGAAGAACACTTACTGAGCCTTATATTGGTTCTTTCTCCACTCTCAACTCACTGACTTATGTTACTAATATTTCTTCTACTGGTTTTCTGTGACAAAATCTGACATAATTTGAACTCTCACTAAGAAGGAAATACTTGTAAGGTAAGGAAGAAATTGTTTGGGGTTTTTTTTTGCCTAAAACACAGCATCCAGAAGAACTCTGCAGTTCCCCAGTCAGTGACTGAAAGTACTGTTAATCTCAGTCCTGTGTGAACTGTCATTATGTTAGGATATACAACTTTTTAAAAATGCAACTCTTTATTACTAAGAAAGATCCCAAGTTCTGCTAAGAATTGTTTTTAAGAGTTGTTTATTCTGATGGGTTACATTTGAGGAATCCACATAAAGGAAAGCAATTGTCTAAAGAAGGCCCAAATCAGGTTTGTTATAAAAATACAGACAGTGAAACAAGGTTTCTTTGTCTTAAGTAAAGCAGTGCAGAGGGATGTATGAGAGAACCAACTCTTCCCCTTCTTCAGAAAAAAGTTTCCTTGCAAGCAATCCCAGACTTCCCAGATTATTTTCTGATGTGGTGAAGGACTCCTAAAGCATATCTAGCTCTTCTTCCTTAGACTCTGTTCCTTATCATCCTCATGTGAATGCCCATAAATAAATCCTCCTACCTGGAAGTGACTCTCCCTACTCTAGGTGACCTGAATGGCCTCTTCTCAGAAAATCCTGTCTACTGTATTAGGGCAAAATGGTGTTTAAGAAAACCAATACATTAAGAAAAGGCTGATTTAAAATCGATCCATCTGGAAAGACTTCTAGTCAAAAGATGTAGCTAAAAGTCTGATATACTGCCCTGACATTATTTTCCTTCCTTCCTGAATGTGATTTGTAGCTGCTGGTTTCCAACCCTCAGCTGCTTATGGCTTGACTTTAGCATCCAGACCCCAGTTATGAGAAGGATTGCTCAATAGCAAGGATTGCTTTTTGGCTTGTGATCCACCCATTCCTGAGGTTCTATGAACTACTTCTCAGGAACTAACAAAACCTGACTTAAAAAACCAAAGGGCCATTGTCATGGTTTAACCCCAGCCAGCAGCTAAGCATCACGCAGCTGCTCACTCACTTCCCCCCCCACCCAGTGGGATGGGGGAGAGAATCAGAAAAAACCCTCATGGGTTGAGATAAGAAGAGTGTAATGAAACAGAAAAGGAGAAACTAATAATGATGATGGTAACACTAATACAATGAGGATAGTAATGATAAAAGGATTGGAATATACAAGTGATGCACAATGCAATTGCTCACCACCCACCGACTGATGCTCAGTTAGTCCCCAAGCAGCGATCCCCCTCACGCCCACCGCCTCCAGTTTATATACTGGGCATGACATCACATGGTATGGAATGCCCTTTGGCCACGTTGGGTCAGCTGCCCTGGCTGTGTTCCCTCCCAACTTCTTGTGCCCCTCCAGCCTTCTTGCTGGCTGGGCATCAGAAGCCGAAAAGCCTTGACTTTAGACTAAACATTACTTAGCAACAGCTGAAAACACCAGTGTGTTATCAACATTATTCTCATACCTAGCTCAAAAACAGAGCACTGTACCAGCTACTAGGAAGAAAATTAGCTCTATCCCAGCTGAAACCAGGACAGCCATACATTGTTATTCAGCAATCTGTGTGTCTGGATTTTTTTCTAAAGTATTCTACACCATCACTGGAAAAATTCATGTACTCCACAGCTGGACACAGGAACACACAACCCCACCTCCCATAATGCAACAGTATGCCAAAGCAGGATTGTAATAAATAAAAACGGGTGACATTAGAGGATATAAATGACCTAGACATACTATAATTTTTGACTGAACTTATGCTTCATTTTACACTAGCATGAAATCCACCAGTGAATTTAAACCCATGAAGCAGCAAAAGTAGTAACTATGTAAGTATTCAGCTTCCTCTGTAGAAGTTTGCAGTTTGTTTTTAGAACTGTTTTGTAAATGTTTTTTATTGACCTGGTGGCAGAATGCAGAGACACGTGTTTATTCAGACTATACCTTTGTTAACAGTGCTTTGAAATGACATTTTCGCTTTCTTTTAAGAAAATGTTTGGGACGTGCAAAGGAAATCTGGAACCATATGACTTCTGCTAAGATTGTACTTCATAGTTTCTGTAAAGGATACCAGAAATTTTCATTCATCTGCCTCTAAAGTGAACTGAGAGCATCAAAACTGGGAGTTGTTGGAATTCACTTTCTTTTCCAAAATGCCCTGAAATGCCCTCTGTGTCCTGTGTGAAAGCAGCAGGTTCTACAAAATGCTTTCCTGTACTGTTGTCACACCACCAAACAGATTTGCCTTTCAAAGACATGGCCCTGGGTGCACATCTGAGGTGAGGCATTTGTTCCTCGACGCCAGAGGGAAGGTGACTTATGCTTGTTAAAGGATGTACTACTCCCCGTGCACTGATACATGGTATTTCCAAGCAGAGGAAGAAGTCTCTAGCTGTAGCTATTTGAAAAGGGGGGTAAGGGGGTAGGGGTAGTGAGAAATCAGTCATTTGACGTGATTGGACTGCACTTTTCTTTGAGGTCATAAAAATCTGGGTGTTCTCTATCACAGAGACAGCAAGGTCTTGAGGCACTGTGTTGGTGTTACCACCCTCATGCACTAGCAAGAAGAAATAAAATACGTTCATGTGGCAATCTAGCAAGCTTGCTTTTACAGTTTGAAAATTACTGACACATCAAATTAAGGGCTGTGGTCCACAAGATCTATCAGGTCTTGTGATGAGATCTTTGAACTCTATCATTTCAAGAAATGAAAGACTGGAACAGGGGCAAAAAAGGTTAACAAAAGAAACAAAGGGGAGAAAACTTGGCATGCTGAAAACACAAGGTGAAGATCCGATTGCCTTCAATAGATCAGAATTTTACTCCAAGAATCAATTAAATGAAATGAAGTTAATACAAGCTGCTTCCATTATGACTAATCATCACACTCAAGCATATGCCTGTTTTTTAAATATTAAAGTATCTGGATAATTTTACTACTACTACTACTGCTGCTGCTACTACTACTACTATGGCTCTATGACAGAAATTTAATTTTCTTTTAGCAAAACAAACTTAAAAAATAGCTGATGTTTTCTCATTAAACTCTAGTGAGTTTAAAAACAAACAATGGAATTATTTTTTGTTGCTTAATTTTCTGGGAGATATCATAATCGTTATACTATGTTAACATAAAATGTGATAAGATGCTAACTCCACATGGCATTGCTACCTAGTATGACTTTTATGGTGTTTGAAATCTACTCATTATGAGTAATGGCCTGATCTTACACTGAGATCTGCCACTACAGACTCCTCTCTTCGTCCTTGTAACCACAAAGGGAGCGCTGGCAGATACAGCAGTGGAGACTGAAGCCATGGAGGTTACTTCACAGCACTGTTTTTTCAGCCATTTTTTTTTTTTTTTCCCAAGGCTCAGGCTGCCCACCAGTAAATTGCAAAGCTAAAACTGTAATAGGGATCAGCTTCAAATGAGTCCGCTTCATTACTTAGAGATTTCTCTTTATTCCATGTTGAAAAAAGGCAGAGGCCAAGAAAGCAGGCTTTGCTCACTTAAAGAGGAACCAAGAAGAAAGCTGTTCAGTCTGGAAAAGACGTATTGTTTTAAGGCTCTCTGGGGAGAATATTGTCGTGAAGCTCTGTGGGAAAGGGCTATTAACAGGAAAAGTAGAAATCAAGTAGGTGTTCCTTCTCTTTTACCTCAGAAGCCAGTAAAACCCCAAATCAAGAAGCATAATCAAGATACTGACTTGGAAAGCACACTATTCACTCAAGAAAACTGGCCAGCTACCAGAAACTTCACATAAGATTTTTGGTCTCTTTTTCTGTTCCCCAGGGGCTAGCCTTTGTTTGACAGTTACTTTTCCTATGAGACAGGCTAAGAAAAGGTTCAAACCAGGTCTTCATATGATGCTCAGAGTGGAAAAGCAGTATCTTCAGACTTCAACACCAGTTTTCCTGATTTCCAGCAGAACAATTCCAGGCTATGACAAGCCCAGCTGAAGCAATCATACCTCTGATTCGCAGGTAGTGAAACAATATAACCACTACAGTTATTAGAGGAAAAGTATCTGAACATCATTAGTATCGAGTAGTGCAACAAAAATAACAACAGCCTTCAAAACAGATGGGCAAAGAAGGAGATCAAGTACTTCAGGGGTAGGGCTTCAATGCTATTGCAGTTTCTTAATGTCTGCTTTAAAACGCTATTTTATCCCTTTGTGTAATGAACGCGATTACTTCCCTGGAACTGCTCATTCTTAAAACAGATTAATTACCTCATGGATCCAGGGTAAAAATCAGAAATCAGACAATGGAAAGTATGTAACAAGGCTGAGTGTGTAACATCTTCATATTTTAACACCACCCCCACCCCACACCCCCCCAGTGTCTTTTTACACTCTCTCTCTGCAGGTCAAAACTGCAGAGATGTTGAAGACTGTGGAACATGTAATGCTACAGATAATCCTAAAATACTCATATTCATTCTACAAAGGTACACCAGGAAAAAATAATCATTGCTACCTACTACTTATCAATCATTCTGCTATTTAAAATGTTTTGGTAGAACAGTCAGAATAAAAATATATAATACCAGATTCATTTACACCATGAATGGAAAATGTGCATAACGTGCAGGCTGAATTGTGTTTCCCTAAAGCATTTGATAAACAGTGATGAATAACTGATATAACAGAAAACAGGAGAGTCACTTGTTACTTGCCCCACTCTCCTGCTGCCCGCTGACGGTCTGGTTCTGCTGGATGCTGTTCAAAGACACAAGGAGTATCTACACCACACAGGAGAGAGCAGCGCCAAGCCAGCGTCAGTCCTACCTCTTATGTTCACTCCTTAACGTTCGGAGGTGGGTACTATCTTTCAGGGAGGAGTTTACAGAAAGGAGTTGAGATGGCGGCTACCTTACCCTCTGCCCTGTTCAGACTGAGATGAAGCCTTCGAACTTCACACGACAGACACTACACTGCCAGGTTGGGTGGACCCTCTTCGCCGTGCCCCACTCCAGCTCTGCACGAATTGCTGCTTCCTCAGGTATGGCTCTAGCCTACGGATTCCAACCACAAATAAGCATAATTAGCCTGAGTGGGTGTCAAAGAAATCTCGATCCCTAGAATTCAAATTCAATAGTCTACCAGGACTGTGTTTGCAAAAGCCATCTGGAACGAAACCTGACATTTAAAAAACGCTTGCCGTCATATAAAATATTCCCCGTTATACATACACTGTTGTTGTTAGACTACCACTAGAGCGCCAGCAAACAAAATAATCCCTTCAATTATGCTTTTCCCCAGGAATTTTTTCATGGTATGTATGTAATTGTACTGAGGTGTTTGTCAATCAAATTATGTAAACAAGATCTTGGTGATGAGTTCACTTGGAAAACATCCATTTACCCATAAAACTGATGAGAAAAATCCAGTTTGTAAGTTGCCACAATTTATGTATACTATACATTTTGTCTCAGGAGAAGAACAGTCAGGAAAAAAAATCTGCATAAATGCACAAAGGCACTATTCCTTGTAAATTTCTGGATTGGCTTAGTTCATTGTAAATCTACAAGATAAAAGTATCAGAAATCATAAACAAGCTATCTAGCTATTTTACAACCTTATCTTGTAATAACCTTATATTATCTTGCTAGAATTGAGAGATCCCTGAATAGGAAGTGTATGCCGGGGTAGTACTGCATCTTTTGAAGTATTATAAGCTTATTCCTTCCTCGGTATGTATTTTGCACATAACAAATAGAGTCAAGTCATGATCACTGGAACTAAGCTATAAAAATTTGTAACTCTGTGCTAACTCATCATCTGTCAGGATGAAGGATAAGACCTAATATTACTGAGCTGGATGAAATTATTTCCAAAATAATTATATAAGATTTTTAGAATAATCTTGGTACAGCAGATAACATTGGTTTTAAAATCTTCAGTGGAAAGGCCTCTTTTTTCCCCCTAGATACTATGCATTGAGAGCTGTCCAGGGTGACAGTGGAATTTAGAAAACAGTAAAAAATACTCTTGAAAATACTCTTGAGCTTCAGGATTGTTAGGTGTTACAAGTATAACAGCCTTTTTTATTTTTATGTGGAGTATCACTGCCTCTTTTATGATGCTCATTATTTTCAGTAATACTAAATGAGCTGAATTTATGCACATAAATTAGTACTTGTACTTTTTCATTTTTATTACATATATACATCACAGAGTTGTACAGATTAATAAAAAAATCCTTTTTATGTTCAAGAGAGCAGAAAAAAGAATGATAGTGAAATGAATATCAATAAGAAATTGTAGAAAATCAATAGAGGAAATTAAAGGATAAAAAGGAAGCTCTATAGCTGGCAGTAAGGAAAATAAAACTAATTTAAGGTCTATTTAGGACAGAAGGAATCCTATCGATGCTATTTCAGGAACAAACTGATAAAAAAAAAAAAAAATCACAAAGGGCCCAAATTTTCAAATAAATGTTTTTACCTACTACCTGGGCTACCTGGGGAAAAAAGCAAAATGAGATACACATTGCATATTTCCCATTCAAAAAATGATTACTAAACAGGTTACTAGATGGGTAAAAAGCTGCTGGATGACTGCACTCAGAGGGTGGCAGGATGCTACCTGGAGCCAGAGACAAGTGGAGTACCACAAGGGTCTGTCCTGGGACCTGTCATGTCTAACAACTTTATTAGTGACCTGGACACCAAATTGGGGGTGCCAATCAACACAGTCAAAGGCGGGGCTGCGATTCAGACCTAGGCGGGCTGGAGGAATGGGCAAATAGGAATGCTAGGGGCAAGGACAAACGGAGTCCTGGACCTGGGCTGGAAGAACCTGATGTCACACCACATCTCTCACCCCTGACCTTGAAAGCAAAGCAGATGAAAACACTGCTTCCACGATCCAGAGTGAGTTCAAGTAACAAGAAATGCCCAGTCTTTTTGTAATTTACACTGGGATGTGAAAAGAAGCAGCAGAGTAGAACCAGTAATATGATTAATTTAATTCTCCAGAGGAATGAACTCCTGCCCACCTTTCCTTGAGTCAGTGCACAGGCTGAAACCCTCCCTCCTTAACCCCATCCGAAGGCTGCCCTGACTCTCCTCAGTGGACTGGGCATCCGAGACTCTGCTTTCATGTGACACAGCAGAATAACCTGGGCTCAGACTGCCATGAAAGCACTGTGAGAAGGTCTGTAAAGAGACAGAAAAGACAAAAGTCTCGCCCAGAGGTAGGATTGTTGAGATAGCGTCATTAGTAGCTCAAAGATACAAAAGAGAAAACACTGGCAAGGAAAGGTTTAAAGTCCTAATGGGAAAAAAACAGGGAGGTAAGTTAGGCTGGTCTGTTCAGTTGGGAACCAGCTGTGAAGCATTCAGTTGAATTGCCAGTGTCGTCAGGGTTGGTGCAGCTGGTGGCAGACAGCAACTGGAAGCACGGAGGTTGTGTGGTGGCGTCCAACACTTCCACCTCCCGACTGATGCCGGCCTCAGCAAAGATCCTTTGTACCAGAGGTGGTGCGCACACTGATGCTTAGACTAACAGCTTAGTAACTCCTAGCTATCTCCTGTATGTTAACCAATATTGTTTTGCTTTGTACTTTAAAGGTATCCTGACTGCAGACTGCCTTTGTGCCTGGCTGAAGATGTACAAGTGAACTAACCCAAAGAAGAGCCATAACAACACTGCAGCAGCACAGCAGTCACTTGGGTTAACCTTGGGGCACTGACTCGTCTCACAGATGGGTCGACATTTGCCAAGACTCCACTAACTAATTGGAATTCTTCTGAAGACCTTCTCCAAACATTTTCCAGGAAGAAGGAGCACAGAGGAGGCATCTGGAGACAAAATTACAAAGTCTGACCTTGTGGTACTTGTGCCTCCATTAACTAGAGCTGACTATAAGGATATTTGTCAAGCCTCTAACTAGGTCTCATTTGTCTTTGTTTTTTTTCTTCCCACACAGTTCCACAGAGAAGACATACAAAGTTGCTCTGAGATACAGCAACAGAGGAACAGTCAATGGCAGATGTCACTACCATTACAGCTGACAGCGGTCCTGGGCTGAAACTGTGTTCAAGGCTCAGGAGAGCAGACTAGGCAGAGATTAGCAAATCCCAGCACCTCACAGCGCTCCACTGAAAGTCCCTATATGGGTATGAAATGGATGTCAATAGACCGCTTCTGGCCCTGCACCCCCAGTTCTGTCTGCGAGGTCACCAGTCCTGTTGAAGCAGCTCCTCCAGCTGAACCACTGCACGGGAGGCGGGCACCCCCTCTGTGTCCTTTCAGGTTGGTCCCGGGGGGAAAAGGCTTATCTGACTACCAGCATTTGAGCTGCCTGTGACACTGGGACCACCAGAAAGTGCAGCCACAGCTGGCAGCAGCTGCAGGAGAAAGCTGAGCCCAGGGAAGCTGCGGAGTTGTGGTTAGCTTCTGCTACTGCTCTCAGTTTCTGTTGCAGGAAGGGTTGTTTCTTGATACTATTAGCCGGGCAGCAAGGTCAGATGAGAAATCGAGGGGCTGTGGCCAAGTCTCTTTTTAAGCAGGGGATCAGTGTTTAACGCCGTGGAAAACAAGGTGGTGTGCAACCTACAATGGCTTGTGGAACAGTTAGCCTTGCTCAGCTTTGGTGCCCCTATCAAGAGAAAAGTGTTGACAAACTGGCAGTTAGCTCTCAGAAGAGCCCCCAAATTACCCAAGCAGACTTTACACTGCAAGACTTCAGGGTTTCCTCCTATGTAGATCAGGAAGCATAAACACGTATGTAACAGTTACAGTATTGTTCGTGTAACCAGCAAAGCTACAGCAGGATATAGCCAAAATTGTGACAGGACAGCATAAAATTAAAAATAAGGGATACTTCTGAGCTGTTCACAAAATTTTTCCATGTATTGTGTAATGCCAGAAATAATTTCACATTATAATCAGTAGTTTTTAAGGAAGGTGTGTGCAACTTCAAGTAACAATCGGGTCTTACAGACTTCATTGAACAAGTCTACCAGTTTTTGATCTTAATGTCTCTTCCTTCCTTTTTTTACACTTATTAATCTATGAATTGCTGTCTCCTGATGAGATTCAGCTCCATGCCTCCACCCAGTGGGCTTTTCTTCACCAAGAACAAAAAGAGCCCCTGAGAAGTGCTTGCACACATGCAGTACCAGTGGAAGCATGGGTGCTAGCAATTATTTCTTTCCATCTTTTCTGTGGAGTGGCTGAGCTGAAATGTAGACAGGTATTTGATATTACCTTCTGAAGCTAGATAACCAAAAATGTGAGATGTTTAAAAATGTTTTAAAATTATCTTCATAATATGTTTGCTGTTGCTATAGAAACAGTTGTTGGGAAACATCCAAATCGAGTTGGCACCAGGGAAAACTTAAATTTCAGTGGTTTTTTTTTAAATCTAAAAAACCTGAAATTAGTTTCAAGTTTTAAAATAAACACAAAACAGATTACAACACTGGCTTTTGCTAGTAAATAACTTTGTAGTACTTATTTTCCACACTTGAACTACATTTTTTTCCCCAACTGAGATTATTTAGCTACCTGAAATGGCATCCCTATTATAAACGGAAAGAAATATCCTGGTTATATACCCTAAAAAGCTTAGAATAAAATAAGTTCCATAGATGTGAACTTCTCTGTTAAATTACGTGAGTTATTTCATTATATATATGCACTGGTTTTGTAAAACAGTGGTTCATATGAACCTGTATTCTGAATATTGTTTACATTAAGAAACACACAGTTGTTACCAGTTCTCCCAACTGTCTGTGCCTTCAACCCTTTCTTTTCTGTTGGGCCCCCAACTTGACTGTGATGTGTCGCTTTCTGTTAAAAATACAAGCTTATGAGGAAGTGCACTCAACATATCAAAGAAGAAAACATAGTTTAGGGAAACGCTCTTGTCCCAAGCCAGGAAGAAGAACAAGATCTCTTCCTCCAAGCTGGTTAGAGAAGTAAAAAATACACTTCTCTGATCCCCCATCACTTTAATGATGACATTTTCCTTACATCTAATAGCAAACCCACTCCAGAATAAATCTCTTCTTTCACATACAATAGCCCTGCTACTATCTGCAAAGAACTGTTTGTGATTTAGTAATACTACCATAGAACTGAAACTAGACAATGAAATTGGAGGATAATGAAAAGCTTTTCAGCCTGTAATTAATCTGCAGCTGTTAACAGATGCAAAACTCTGCAGTCTTCAGTACAAATTAGGTTTTGGTGGAGTAGGAATAATACCCCAAACATGTTTGCAGTTTCAATTATTATCTAAGTCATACACTAATCATCTACTCTGGCATTTTTTATAGCACAGGTCACAGAATCATTTCTGTATCAAGTTCATAATTTTTAGGAGACTACACCTTTTTGAGAGACACCTAGTGCAAACTGACTGACAGATGATTCTAGCTGTTCCTGCTTTTGGGGGGTGTGGGGGGAAGGGGCTTGTTGCTTTGTGGTGGTGTGGGTTTTTTTACAGCTGCCTAAGGTCTGAGGTAGCTTATTTCACACTTGTCAAATGACATTCTAAGGAAATAAAATGACAGTCTTACCTGCACATTATATTTTCAGGTTAAGCTCACTTCTGATGACTTTTTTTTCCCCTTTTTTGCTTTTCAGTTACAAGTTTTTCCTTAAATAGTAAATATTCAAACTTCACCATATGCATGTTTTTGTTTTGGGAACCCAAATCCAAGGAAGGCGATGACCTATTGTAAAAGACCTTACAGTACAACCCAAGAATTTTCAGAAAGTTAAAGATATTAAAAAATTACAGGTGCTACTGTGAAAGTTGTGCCTATATATTACTTTTGCAAAATACCTCTACCTTTCAGAACCAAGGATGTTGGCCACCTTCTAGTCAAAAAACCTTAGGATTTCATCAGTTGTGAAGGTTGTAGGTATGAGCAATATTCAGAATTCACTTGACATTTGAAACTTTCATGAAAAATTCCTCCTGCATACTATTTGCTACCTGTGCTAGCTCAGGATTCCCACAGAAATGTGCTTAATTCTGACATCTTCTGACAATGCATGCAAAAATCTGGTGTTTCAGAAAGCTTCCAATGTGGTATTGCTCTTAATGAGCTCCCACTGTGCCTGCCTACCGCCACGTAACTGCTCATTAGCTTTTATGGTGCAGTCAGGGGTGATGCAATGAAAAGTACTCCGCCAGAAATAAATACAAATCATA
>VYZV01040117.1:21276-34160 GCA_013401275.1 Pandion haliaetus
AGGTTCCAACCTAAGGGAAAAAAGCCCCAAATAACATAAGAGGTCAGAGGATGGACAAGGTGGCCTTTTATTTTCCTTCTTAGTTTCTCTTACTTTGTATGATTAGCTTCGAGCATGTGCTTAAGCCCCACTGATTTAAGGTGAAGCCCATTCCTGTGTGCTTGTTCTGAGCAGCAAAGGGAAGTGAGGACATGGGTTGGAAGAGCTGTCCTGCCCCAGCTTATGCAGCTGAAAATTTCAGAACTTGCTCTACTACTAAGCATGATGCGGAAGCAGAAGATGTTCCTGTGTATGTTCTAACTGTGTTTTGTCCTCTTTGTGCACTACCAATGAAAATATTTGTTAAATACAAAGTGTTTGCCATTTTTGGCATGATTTATTGCTCTTAGTGCAAAGGCAATTTATCAGCGTACCTCCACACATTATCTCCCTGCATTAAAGAACAGATTGAGCAGAAGACTCAGAGCAGAAGACTGTAAAAAAGGATCGAGGAGAAAAAACTCATATACTTGCAGGTTCAGAAAGTGAAATTACCGAATAATGATGTATATAATTGGTTTTAAAGTAACACTGACCACAGCAATCACTACTACCTGGACAACAAGACATAGTTTTGAAATAAAAAATGGGTATCTTGAGAAATTGCCTGAAAATCAGACCAGTGGTTACAGATATCTATGTGTGGGTATGGATGATGTAATTTATATCCCCCTTCCCTTGCTTTAATACTGAGCACAGTGCATATGAAATACTGTTTTGTGTTTTCAAATCTGCAGTGCAATTCAACATGTTGACACCTATATGACAATTACAAAAATCATACATTGAATACATTGATATTTTATTGTGTATTGGTTTATCAACCACTAAACGTATTTTTATGCATACCAGATTATTTTAGAAGGAACTCCATCTACTTCATTAAACCCAAATATCATTTTCCACCTAAGGTACCAGTTTTATTTATACTATCTATAAGTTAAAAAACCAGACACACACCCCCCCCAATGAAATAAATAGCAGAAAAAAATCATAAATAGCAGTAGAAATTGTGACACAGCAGGAATTCATGCTTTTTATATCTATAATTTCTACAGATGGACCATTATGAGAAATCAAAACAGCATAAAAAAAAGCTTTCACTGCATTGTCTTTGGAGAATGAAATGTATGTGCTGTATTCAAAAGCGGAAATTATATTCTAGCATATTTCTCTGAGATGACAAAAAAAAGCACATTATTGATTATAGTGGAGTATAAAATATCATGTATTACAGCTTTACATCTGAGAAGACATGTCCTACCTCCAGCAGATATACACTCCAGGATCCCAAGTGCAGGACGCTGGGTTTTTTTAGCTATCATCAGAAAATAAGATGCAAACTGAAAAACGACACTGAAGCAAAAGCAACTGCACGTATGAAAAATAAGCTTGGCTTTAATTTATTAGCAGCTAGAGTTATGAAATATTTGGTGTTAGTGGACTTTTTGTATCCAGCAATGTCATTTGATGAAGTTTGATGATCTAACATTTTCGCATAACTTTTAAATGCCCAGTAGCGTGGATGCAGACTCGAATACTGTGTTGCCGACTGTCAGGGATGCTGAGCAAGCTTGTTTTGTGCCACATACGTAAACATGCACTAGAATTTCTAGAAGCTTCAAATGCTCAATATCTGTACAGATCAGCTGTAAAGCTTCCTGCCATACATCTGATGAGTCTGGGCCAGATCAGCCATACCGTGTGTGCACTGAATGCAGAGTTTGTGTGTGCACAGTAAATCCTCAGTGCTGAGACCAGATGAATTTCCTGCCAATGAGACAGCCATCTGTGGAGGGCAGCTACTTCCATTCCTCCCTGGAAAATCCTCAACAAAAATACAGCAATCCTGTCATCAGGGAGCAAACCCCAAACTGGTGTAGGTAGGAAACATAAATTAAATCAGCCTGAAGACTGTTTTAATTATAAACACTCAGTTGGTGTATGCAGCTCTTGGGGAAAGAACACTTAACAGTACCAGCCTGACTAGTCTGGTGGATACTTCTACATACAAAACTACAACTGGTCCTTGAAACTAAGAACAAATTAAAAAATCCATTGTTAAGTATTCAACTTAGGATTCTATTTTGAAAAAAAAGTGTATTTATTTATTTTATCTTTGATCTAACTTAACTGGACAATAAAAGAAATTGAACATAAATATTAACAACTGAGTGATAAAACATGAAGGCCTTACCATAATCTAGTATTATCTTGCTACTGTACACGTTTCACCACCTGAGTCTCCTTAAAGCAATCTAAGCCATGTGTGTAACTGATTTGAGTTGCCCGTTGACCTAAAACATACTACGTATTACAGTACAGTTTTAATTCTTTTTAAATGTTAAATAGGAGGAGAATTAGTTCTAGTTTCATGCCAGCATGCCTTTGACTTTTAGATTAGGATGACATGTCAGCAACTGTAGGACATGGACTTTCCATCTGCTATTGGCAGTTAAGTGCTAGTACTTTATTATATCACATAAGGAACTAAAAGAAAACAAGAAAAATAACCTACATTGTAGCAAATCATTACTGTTTAACTAAATAATAATAATAATCTGGGGACAGAGAGAGAAACTACTGTAACAAAATTAACAGCTCCCTGCTCAAAGGGAGCCAAGGAACACGGTACCCTGCTGCCCTGTCCTGGTCAGCCACGTGTGATACCTTCAGGACAGGATTCATCTCGCCAGCCTCTAGAAGTCTGGATGTTGGAACTAGTCACCATAAACTCCCTATAGGTAGATATGTATCTGTAGGTGTGGTACCTGTGATTTATTTTCAGATGAGATTATTTGCCCCTTGATGGTATCCTCACTGACTACAGAAAACCCTAAGAACATTACTTAGAATGTTACATTTATATTCTTAGAACAGGACCAATAAAACTACCTTCAGTTTGTCAAAAAATATTTCAGGAATTCCCTGATTGTTGCTTTTACTTACTACTTTTCATGTCTCAGAACACCTTTCACTACATGACAGGGTCAGCAGATGTAAAACTGTGATCTCTAAAATACACAAAACCAATAATCAACACTCTTGTAGCTCCCTTACGTGTAGGGTTTTTTCAGGTAACAAACACAGGAACCATGAAAAAAGTGCACCAGTGTCACAGGGCAACCCAAGCCCATACTGTACTATACTCCTGGTTTTGAGACCTCCCGTGGAGTTAAATCTTCAATGCACTGAGACTACGACATTACAGCCACCCCTGTATGCCGCATGTCTCAGCACTTGCACTGTTTATGGGTATTGTGGAAAAATCAGCATCCATAATACCTGAATGCACAGACCTGCATTCATTTCCATAGTGCTTTTATTTGTTCACTGCTTCCCAAATTATTAGTGACAGCTACTTCAAAGTGAAATCCTGCTGGTAGCTACAGAACCACTACTCTTATTCATACCCATTTTGTAGTTTCTGTCATCTTCAGCATTGCCTGAAGTCACTTCAGATTAAATAGATTATTCCCTTTCTGTGCACTTCTGTGGACTTCCCAATTAAAACCATGAGCTGTATGATTTCATGACACATTTACCACTAAAAATTTCTAGCTATCGCACAGCTCTCAGGAAGAAAAGGGTATAACCACTATGGTCACAATAAAGATAAGCACAGGACCTAAATGAAAAGGTCAGACTCTGACTACTAATCTCCAGAACTGTCCTTAATCCCCTGAGCTATCCAAACATAACTGATAAAAATTGTACGTACTAAAAAGTACGTAAAAGAACCAGTTAGCTGTAGCCTGCTGTTACTTTTGACTACAGGTTTCCAGTAACACAGAGGAAAACAAACTAAATGACTTGATAAAATAACTTTATCTAGATGAATTTATCATTTCTTCTCTTGGCACTCTCCCTGTAGCTAGATACCCATGTTCAATGCTGTGCATGTATGTAACATAGTACTCTTTTTTTTTTTTTTTTTCTCCAAATGAATTGTTTCTTAGATTAGAGGGGCAGTCTTAAAACACAGTACCAGCTCTCATAACTTGGCAAATATCAACGGTCAAAACCGGAGGCATCTGTTTTTCATTCAGTTCCCAAGAACAGCATTTCTGCAGCAAGGAGCACATCGGTGGGGAGTTTAGCCCAGTCTGACACCCCGTAAGCAGATCGGTGTGGCAAAGCTGTAACCGTTTCATCTGCAGATCCTGGATTCCAGCACCAGAGCACCTACCGTTAGCAGAAACCAGAGACTCTCCTTAGGGAGAGTGCTTTTAGCACTTGGCATTTTGTAACATAAACTGTCCGTGGCAGTTAGAAGACAAAATAAAATTCAGCCTTTTTGCATATAGATATTTTAAATCTATGTGCCACTTCTTATCACGTTATCTAGTGAGCACATCTGGACTGAATAGGTTAGTAAAACATGAAGGTAGCTTAGGTTTTTTTTTTTAATAATGTTTATTTTCTTTTCTAATTCGCAAAGTGGGATCTTCAAATATAGTTTCTCAACAGACGTGTTTCCTCAACTGGGTTGATATCAAGATACTAAAAAACTAGATAAAATGTGGGGATAATCTCTCTTTTGGGAAAATATATGAATAAACCCAGACTTGAAAATAATGATCCAATTTGTCATTCATTAAAAACTACGTAGAAGACAACAAAGTTCATGACAAAGCTGTACACAAAAGGTAGAGCAACCAGCATGTTGTTGGTCCAGTTACACAGCAGCTTTATGAATGGACCAACAATTATGTTACTAAGGGTTCAGACTGAATGACTTCAGACTTTTTTTTTCTTTTTCACATCCCATAAAGGTTTTCTTTAGAGGAGTCAGTGAGCTTACTGCATGGCTCTCAGTTCATTATTAACTACCCACTCAGCAATTTCCAAAAGGCACACATGAGTTAATAAAAATTCTACAGAAAATTGGTATTTCAGAACTCTGTCTTGTCCTCACTGACTTTATTAAATGAAGTGCCCTTCTGTTTTTCTTATGCTCACAACACTTCTGTCCATTAATGCACTTAGAAGTGCTTCTCAACTCTTTGATTAATGATTTAAAACATTACTTTGTGAAAGCAGAAATATACACTAAGATTATAATCAGGTTTTTAACTTCATGTTCTTTACTTACTTCTTAGTGCAGGCATGATTTATCAGACTGTAAAGATAAAAAAAAATCTAAAGTCTACATTGTCCCACATTTCCAATGCCTTAGTATCTTAATAGATGAAAGCTTTTGTTTTGGTTTTCCTAGTGGCAAGAAAAAAAATTCTTTTGAGATGGGTACAGGGTGAGAAAGTCCCTGTACTGTCAAAGCCAGCTTAATGAGATGATCCATCTAAGTTATTATTATGATTTATTTCCCAATAAATTACCTGCAAATGGAGCAAGGGAAGTGTCACGTTCTGTTCCTCAGAACCAAAAAGAGAAAATGAATGGATTGTACCTGATGCTTTCTTCCCTGCCTTATTTCTGATTCACAGCTTCGCTGGTCTATAACAAAAGGAAAAAAAAGAGATGTCTGAAGTTCCTGCATTCACTGACTATCTAACTTAAAGAATAAAATTTCAAACTGTGCAGCCCTATCCCTTCCACTTCATCTTACTCAGAAGATATATTGGAAAGATGTAACAACATGAGATCTGCAGGATTTCAGAAAATAGAAAACAAATTGCTAGAGGAGAGAGAAGTTGAGTGTGTGGCTAGGAGAAAAAAAAAAAAACCAAACAACAAAAAAGGCAACAGGACTTATGCTCCTCTTTCACATTTCAACATCTTCACTACATAATCACAGCAAAGTTTAATAAAACCCAGTACAAGTTTAATATCCCATTGCATTAACTTCTCATATGTTTCAAATTAAAAGATACAGTTGAGAGCAGCAGCTTTCACAGGCAGCCTCCACAAACTCATATAACTGGCATTGGACTATTTTCCTAGCGATCACCAGATCAAAAAAAGTAATTAGATCTTTATTTCCTTCCTCAAAACTTTCCTTCCCTCCATTCACCATGCTTTTCTCCATAAAAAGATGATGGGTCAGTTGTTACAGTGCTACTCTGTAAATGAAAGCAAAGGCTCAATTCCCTTCTCTGCCTGTACGACCTTGAGCCGCGCAGCGTCGTGACCGCTCTATCGCTGCCTTCCGGTGGTGCTGAATTAATTTAAGAGCCATGAGAGTGTGCAGGTGTGCGGCGGGCTCAGGAAGCAGCCGAGACACTGGACTGCACTGGCTTCTCATGACAACTGTCCTGGGCTGCTGCTTCATGGTGATCAGCAAAGGATATACGTGAGGAAGTAAGTCATTTTAACTTCGTCCTCCTAGAACTGGTGTATCAAGAATTAACTTCTGGTGGGAAAGAAGGTCTCTTGTATGGAAGTCTGTGAGAAGCTGGGCTTAGTCATAGCCTCTTTTTATCTCCAAATCAAATAAAGCTATGGAGGAGAGAAAGTGATGGGGAGAAATGACAGGAACACCCTCTCCTCCTCGAAACCAGCAATGCTGGGGCTGAGGTCAGACAGCGCACAGGTTTTTGATTAAGTGCTCTGCCTGATCAGGGTATCTGAAGCACTGTGGGAAGAGGGATGCATTTCCAGGTGCCTCTTCAGGAAAATCCAATAAAACTGGTCTGTTTCATATTAACTATCACTAAGATCATGGAATAAAAAGGCTAAAGAGAAGGGCAAGAATCAAAGAATGAGGGAAGATTACATTTTGATGACCGATACTGTGGAACCTGAATCCTGAATTTCTCTGAAAATTTTAATTCTTAAACAAAAAGAGAGAATAATGCAAGTAAAAAAAAAATTGGAGATTTCTTTCAGGGCAGAATTCTGTTCTTTTCCACTAATCAACAACTGAGACTTCTTGTTGCTAAGGAGGAATGAAAAAAACCTTCATATTACCTAGCTTATTCTCCAGGAAGAATCAAGCATATGGAATATTTTGAGAGTAAAGTTTTGAATCAATTTAAGACAACAGAAAAAAATCTGGATTTCAAATGCATCATTCAAACTTTATCCAAATGTTTTACAGATAAACACCGTATCTAAAAGTGTACTGGTATTTACACTGTATACCAGTATCTACAGCGACAGCAGTAATTCAAGATGGCCATTAACCAATGGAATTACTGGTCTAAGACTTAGGGTTTTCTGAAATCTTTCCAGCCAGCTGACATCATGGCAAACATCAGCCCAGTAGGTATATAAGTGAACTGATGGCAAACTGAGAAGAGGTCTTTTTAAGATGACAATTCATAATACTTGTGTTTAACATTTCCTTAGCCAAAGAATGATAAAAGCTTATATAGGGTAACAGACACACACAAACAAAATAATAGAACAACTTCGACCATGAATTCACATGGAAGATATTTCACGTTATTCATAAGTTACACAAAGCTAACATTTTAAGTCTTTTGCACGACTGATAAAAAACCCAATAATTACAAATAGTTGCAGTTTGTATTTTTTAAAATAAAAGTTGACAGCCTAGAATGACAACAATCAAAAGGCTCTGTATGCCAAAACTTGCCTTTCCCACTTTCTGGGCACTTTGCAGATTTCTGCTCTTCAATGTTTCAGCTCAGAGCCCATTCAAAATTGGCAATTACAGCAATTATCAGGAAAAAAAAAAAGAGGTAAGAGTATAAAACAGAATAAGCATGTCAAATTTACACTCCCTTTCTCTCCTGGAATGGACATGCCCATTTCATGAAAAGCTCCCGCATTTTCTGTTGGTGCACTACCTTAGGACTTGTGTTCACTTTTTTCCTAAATGACATCACAGCACAAGGATTCAAAGGCTTGCAGAAAGTGTAACAAGATGAGGTGGAAAAGCCTCAGGATACTGACACAAGTAACATCTTAGCCAACTCAAACTCCTAAACCATTCCTCATTTAACAGCACTCATCATACGATTCAAAACTCTTTACTTTTCACATGTATTTTAAATAAGGAATTTTTTGCCGTTGACATCACCTTCTAAATGAGATAATACTGTAAATAATTTAATACTGTAATATTGTAAACATATTGCAAATCTTATGGACCATGACATGAGAAATTTCTTCCAAGACATTCCTTAATGTCTAACTAGTCTTTATTATACGCAGAAACTCAGTATTATTTCTTGGCTGCCAAAGCAGACTGAGATAAAGGCAAAAGTGTAATAGTATTCTCCTGTATGAACTTAAGGAAAACAGTTAACTTGTTTTATTGCAAACTTATTAGTGTTACTAATGTTTTCATTTTATTAGGCCAAAGATCCCTAACTGCACCTCCAAATCAAGGTTTAAAAGAATTCTTCTAAAGATTTTCCAAAGAACAAAGATTAGAACCTTGATACACTCAGCATACCAAAACCTCAACCCATCTACCTCATCCATCATACCTAGAAAGTCATACTTGAGTTTTTGAAGAAATAAATCACCAAAGTATAAATCACCAAGCACGAAGTGTATGTTAAGTCTACAAGACCTTTACACTCAAACCATTTTTGGAACTTTGCTAAGTTTTATTCTTTGTGGAGAATGACAAGTAATAGCCATCCAAGTATAGTTTATGTATGTTCTTAGTTTTCATGTGCCAAACCCTATCCAACAGCACACAAAACACACTCCTAGCCTTGGCAGTTCATGAGATGTTAATTATGTCATATGCATCATTTTACTCCTCTCAAGTAAGCATAATTTTAGTAGTCACAATTGCAGGAAATGCTAGAGCTAGAAAACAAATGCTTTACGCTATGTAGATTCATGTTCAGATGGTACTAGGCTCTAATGATTTGGAATTCAGGATATTGCATAGCTAATAAAATTTAAGTTTAGAAATACAGACCATTTATTTTCAAGGTACCAGATGTCTCATTCTCAGCACAGAATACGTATTTCAGGATGAATATCCTCCACTATTGGACTGATGAAATAAATCAAGCCAATGACAAAAGCGATACAGAAGCAAAAAGGCATTATTTATTAAAAGTAATTTAATAAAAAGTCCACAGGCAACTCAAAGCCTGCAATTAAGATGTATGCAGAGGTTTATGTATTTTGCTGTATTTTCTCAAGAAGAAACTCCATCTGTAAATTTAGATTTGGCTGTCCTTTTTTTGTCTTCTTGCTCAGTATTTTATAAGCTTCCATTTTCTTTTGCTTGTACAACCGTTGAGCTGCTTCTCTTTGTTGTTTTCTTTTTTCTGCTTCCTGAAATTAAACAGATAGATAAGATTATGAAATAATTACGTATCTTCTGTAACTATGAAGCTATCTATAAGCAATAAAATTTCTTTCTCTAAAGATACTTGCTATTAGGCATTGTACTGACACCAGAAACACCATTACTCTTAAAAGCTTAACCAGGATGCTCTTTCAGCACATACCGTAATCAACACATACTGTATTTCCTAAAGCTTCAAGAGAAGAGCCAAGTTTTCTTTGGTGGAACACCCTACGATAACGTTTGTTGCTGAAGTATGTACTGCTTCCTTTCTGCAAAATGAGCTCCTTGACTTTTCCCCTTAAATGACAAAGTTGCAAGAATTTCCCGGTTCCTCCTCTCGAGTGCAAGAAAGAGTCTGATTCAGTGGTCCCCATGTAAATCTTTTGCCAATCCAGATGTGCTAGGATACTGGACACATCTGCATGGGACTGGCACACAGGATATGGGATGTATCTGGAGCTGGAAGCTGGGCAGGTTTGTGATACTAGGACAGCACCAGAAGCAGCATTACCTAGGGCAACTTAATCAAGACCAAACTATTAGTGACCTGTCCTTTTCAAAGCAACAAAGATTGCTGTCTTTATGAAGACAGAGGGGGAAAAAAACAACTAACCAAATTTTCAACACTACAAACTTTCCATGTTGAGGAGACAGGACACATGAAACCAAAACACTCTTGGAGGCACTTAACGCTACATGGATAATCATCATGATATTATGTTCAGTTTTTACCAAACAGCTTATACCCCCTTCTCTAATGTTGTAATTTTAGTAAGTAATTTGGGCAAATATCCACAACAAGCAAGCTAACTAGCGTGCTTCACTTATATCATGTCCTACCAAAATATGGAAGACATCACAAATCAGACTGAAGGACTGCTTCCATTCATTTGGATGATTTCTTCTCATAAAGCTTATTCTTTGAAATGCAATGCCATGCTGACTACAAAGGCAGATGTTTCTGCAGAATGCTCAAACAGATGATAATTTATCAATTACGTTTTTGTTTTCCTTGGCATAAAGAGCTTCTGTGAGGTACAAAAATTAGTAAGAATGCTCTGTGATGTAGAATATAATTAACCAGAAATAACCAAAGAAAATATTTCTAAATAGAAATCTAAGAGGCTTTGGGGCTGGGCAGGGTGGGAAGCTGCAAAGATAACATCTCTCCATTCAGAATGCTTCATTTATTTTACCATAACAATGATTAATATAATTCATTCCTTTTTTTTTTTTTTAAACCAGAGTAGCATCAACTCCAACTTACCTGTAATTCACTTCCTAATAATTCTACCGTTGTTCAGCATACCGCTGTAAACAACATCCATTTAAGCTACCAACCAAATGCTTACTCAAAGCAAGAACATTCATCTTACTTAGGTAGTCGGTACTTACGTTCGTATTTTTTCTGATCTCTACTAAATCCTAGCTTTCTTATATAGTATGGAGGCCAAAACTGTGCCTTTAAGCTTATTTCTTTTCCCCAAACAAATAACAGCAAATCCAGTGTTTGCTAACATACGTGAGGGTAAAGTATGTGATTATCATACCAGTGTTCCATACAAATGATTACTGTTATTGTGGAACTTGGCTACTGTTTGTTTTGCCTAAATTCCCTGAATAAGACCAAAAGTGCTAACACGTCCCCTCAGGCAACTCTTACGTGCTGCTCAAAGAAAATTCCTTGCAGTCTTACTGGGTTTTTTTTGTTCCTATTTCCTATAAATAAGCTGGTCGTAACATTCATTTCTTTTAGCATGATCTGTATCTAATATTCAAAAAAGAAGCTCTCAGCTGAACAACCATGTAACTCACACAGAATCATGGATCTGCTTGCATAAAACTACTCTAGTTTTTAACACAGCTAAACTGAAGAAATAGTATGTTTTATTCAGCTGTATATTTACATAATATTTATACAGTAGCTACTGAAATTGAGTCTGCCAGCAGCAAGTTACACAACTTCTACAATGCTACCATGTGTGCCATTTTCCAGTGCAATGAACAACGTATTGGGAGAGAACAGAACTAGCTAAATAAGGATGTCTCAAATGAATAACTCAGCTGAGTTATTCAACAATGATAACATTAAGATACACCCTGTAAGAATGAGTCCCATTAAATTAGAACAAGCGAAAAAATTATTAAAGATTTTGGCCGTGGATACTATTACATTTAATTGTGTTACTGTTGTCAAAGCACATAAAAAGGTAAAATAAAGACTGCATTATGGGAACACCGTAAGAAATAGGATGGGTATTTCATTTTTCATCACAAGATGATGGTATTGTTATTACTTCCCCTTCTACAATGTTTAAGAGGTCTAGTATAACCCACTGGTGTACCAAATGACACAGTAAAATCCCGCTAACAGCAACCGCAAGACAAAAATGGTAAGAACAAGGAGAATGATAACTTTGAACACCTGCATGTCTGAATATCACTGTCCAGTTGAAAAAGACTGAAATACCAATTCCTGTGCGCCTCTCCCATGGTCCTATTCGGGTACAGATGGAAGACTGACAGGTAGAAATGGTATTAATCTAGTCTTCGTCTACAATCAAGAAAGATCTCTGTTTAAGATTTACCTCTTTCTTTCTAGCACGTTCAGCCTTTATTTTCTCATACTCTTCTTTTGCCTTCTGATTGGACGTTTTCTTCTTAAACTTCCCTTCAGTCATAACTGACCTGTAAGAAAAAGTACATGTACTTCAGACACAGACTACCACCAGACATAACCGTATATCCCATAGCCACTCCAGAATCAGAGCACAGTCTTCCACTCTTCCACTGTTTTTTGCATATTTGGGGAAGTTAATTAGAAATACAGATTTCAGACAGCTCATCCTTCTACCTTGAGCAGATGCCTATTTGCCCCACTTTTACATGATACCCAGCACCATTATATGTAACGTAATGAGCAGCTAGCATGAAAACACAGCAAAATAAACTCCTCCAATGCCAAGTGTACTGAACACTGCACTGCACACAACTTTCAGTAACACATATACCTTATCTGCTGGATCTTCACATGGATGATGTTTCATGGAGTTTAAAGAGTGCCTAAAAGAGGGCTTTTTCCCCCGTTATATGAGCTCTTCAGAGCTAGAAAAACTGAATGCACTAGCTTAGAGCTGTATTCTCTCTAATTCCGACATACGGACGCAACTGCAGACATATGAGGACGGCCAGCTGCTAGCAGACTGCCTGCCAGAGAAGTCAGGCTGACATGGCAAGGTCAAAAAGCTCAGTAGTAACAATGCCTTTCTATCAATGTTCTGAAATTATGTTCCTTCCAAATTTCAGTATAAAAAACTGCCCAGCTATCTTTCACCAAAGAAAACAGTACAAGAAAACCAGTGCCATTTGTCTGGCGTTTACTGTCACACTACTTTGAGTGGATTTTTCTGGTTATTTAGTTCTAAATTTTTTTTTTTCCTGATTCACAATAAAGCCATTACATAAACAGTGTGGTAGCAAGACATTTCACACTTGAGAAATATAAGCCTTGCTAGATATTTAAGAACTGTTCACAAAATAAGTTTTTTATCACTCTACTACTCGCACTACAAAAGGTTAAAAACTAGCCATCATCTAGGAGATTCCAGAGAGACGATCAAAAAAGAAAGAATTTGCTCATACTTTCATTTAGAAATAC
>VYZV01040122.1:6727-17186 GCA_013401275.1 Pandion haliaetus
GCTGAAATGCAGGGTTTGGGACAGGAAGAAGTATTTTATACTTTAGTAGTGCTAATGCAGGCCAGGACTGTGAGCTGTGAGCGCAGTATAGCCAAGGGACAGCTCTTGAAGCTTGATGAGCTCTACAAATGTGTGTGTGAAATACTCAGCAGAAAGTCTTGGGTTGCCAGTAGTCTTTGGCCAGCATTGTATATAAACTTTCCATGACCCACAGAGACAGCTATGCTCAGTGAGAATGCTGAAGAGGTTGAAACTCAGGGTAGGATTCTCAGGAGATGGAGGCCTAGAGAAGGAGAGCTAAAGTCTCAAAGCTGGATCTTACAGTCTGTGTAATGAATTCCCACAGGATGATTAAAATGAACCCAAACCAAACTTTGTTCAGCACTGTGGCCTCCATTTTGGAACAGGAACGTGGCAGATCAGTTTTGTTCCTCTCCTTATTGTGGCCCTTTTTGGAGTGGATACACTTCATTGCAACAACCCTTTCTTACTGACTGCTAACTATTGCAAATGTAACACACTTGACCAAACATTTTGTCTTTAAGAACCTTCAGAAATGCAAAGGGCTTATGGAAAGAGCTGAAATTGTTTCCAAAATGTGAATGCAATAGAAAGTCAGTAAGGAATTCTTTTTTGGCTCTGGATACCTTTTATGGCCTGAAATTCTGAAAGCTGCTGTTCCCTCTCCTTCTCCATCCCTTTCCCTCCCCTCCTCTTGAGTAACTTCTCTGAGTTCAGCATCAATTACTCTTGATCAACATTGCTCTTAAGTCAGGTCAGAATCAGCTCCATTGTCTTCAGTGGAATTTTCCTTTCCAGTTTTGGCACTTTGTCCTTCCCAGTACTGCTGTTACATTTTAATTTTGATTTTTGTTTGTCAGATAAGCAGCCAGTCAGAGCTCTGGTATTACTATATTTATGCTTAGTTACAACACAAACTACTAAATACTTTGTCTCAGGGAGAAACAAAAGACCAGTTAGAGAGATCGACTCCTTCTCTTAAGGATCTCGTATAAATGTCCATATCCTGGAGAAACAACCAGCATTAAACTTCTTTCCTAATGGTGGTCAAAAGTACACAGATTTCTTAATTGTCATGACTCTTTTTTTTCTTGTTTCTGTCAGAAAGCTTTTCCTAACCTGGCAAAAGCTGGTCCAAAAAATAATTGGTTTTGAGAAATCTGGAAAAATTTCTACATTACATGTTGAATCTCTGCTAAATTTATTAGTTACCCCCTGGAGGACTAAAGATGATGAATTACATCCAACCTGTCATTAGCTGTGGTGGTGTGTTTTATGCAAGAGACTTGTCTTTGAATGGCTTCAGCACTATGAATAGGTCTGATCTCTAAATCGTGTAACTGTGGTAGAGTAATCCTTAGTAGTGCATCTACAAAACTGTTGACTGGCATGGTTTATTTTGCCTGTATGGGGTAGGGATTTTTACCAGTAACAAGTAGTCAGTATAACTTGGGACCACACTTCCAGCCCACACAGTGACATAGCTTCCTGGTAGTCCTCTGGTGGTAAAACCCTCCTGTGAGCGGTTCATCCACCCTCCCACCTAGGAGGTTTGAGGTTAGGAATTCTTGTGTTGTGATTTATTCTGTGATTCTTGTGTCATGATTTACTCTGTGATTTAACACTAGTTCTTCTGGGGTTCCAGTATCTCTGATGTGAGGGGATACTTTTACCAACTTGCTGTTGATCAATTGCCTGCCATGGCAGACTGGGTGCGGTGTTGCCTGAACTCAAAACAAGTCTTGCAGAGATCTGTCCCACCCTTTAATTCCAGTATTTCCAATAGATGATTTTTCTATGCCAGGGACTTTATGTGTGGCTGAGTTTCCTTTGAACTTCTAGCTTCTTTCTCCTCTGTATGATTTTCTGGGGCTTGGCTGAGATGTCTGCTCCATGTTCGGGTAACTGGCTTTTACTTCCTCTCTCCACTCTCTTTAGTTGGGTGTAAGACTGCTAAATGCCCTTTCCTGGGGCTTCAGTTGAGATATAATGGGACTGAAAAAATGAAATACTTTCCCTTATGACAGTACCCCAAACTAAACAGAAAACAAAGGGATGAGAGAGTGCAAAAGATTTTTTCACAGGGGAAATAGTGCTGGAAGTTATAAGCAGGGCTGTGCGACAGCTCTTTGTATGTGTTGGGAGCAGAAATCTCTTAATAAATCAGTCAGCTGCCTTTTTGGGATAAGAAAAATAACCAAGAAATTTCTGCCAAATCAGAAAGGAGTCTTCCTCTTCCTCCACTCTTTCTAAAGAATTAATCTTCCATTGATAAAGATTTGGGATTAGCAAGTATCATAGATGCATATTTAGAAGAGCAGATCTGCAGTGGTATGCAAGACTGCCATCCAGCTGGCTGCCACTGGTGGTTGGGTGTTCACAGTCATCAGTGGCTTGAGAATGTCTGTGCGTGGGAAGAGTGAGGGAATGAAGGAAGGGAAACTGAGAGAGGGTGCTGTTCTGCCTGAGAAAGCTCTGTCAGCACAACAATCTGTTTTAATACTGTCTTAAGACCTCTTAGTGTGTGCTAAGATGCCCACATGCTTTTCCATGATTGAATCTTTCATTACTGTGACCCTGATAATCAAGGCAACTCCATGTCTTCCCCTGCACCTCTATTTATCATATCAAGTATTTCAGGGGTACAGCCTTCTGGAAAAGAGCTGTGTTTCTCTGCCCTGACCATACACAGGGCACTGGAGGAAGAGAAAACTTGTGTGGCCTGGATATTGCTGAGAAAAGGTTCTGTCGGGGTTCTTGGATCTGTGCCATTTGCCTGGGTTGTGCCATTAAAGAGTAGGGAAGCCATGCGTGTCCTCTGTGTCTAAGATGCTGAGCCCTGACTCCTCTAGGTGCTCTCACCCATTTTTATGAGGGAACTAACGAGTGTCTCATCTATTCCTATTGTGCTGATACCAGAAGGATGGGGGCAAGCAGGGCGGAGGTGATGTCTTGGGCCTCACAACCTCAGTCAGGCACTCCAGTCCACTCTGGTTCCCATCACTGCCTACTGGGCACAGCTCAGCATCTATGTCCTAGTGCCTCCCCTCAGTCAGTACTGTTTCCTGAGCCCTTGCATCATGCTGTCTGAGCAAAGGCAGAGAGTGTGGATGTTCATTCAAGGTCTTTTACAGAAGGAAGTTGTGACAGCTATGATGAATGAGTAAGAAGTTGTGAAGAAGCAAGAATCAGGTGGGGAGGTGAGGAGGCAATGATGGGAATAGCTTCAGACTATCTTGCAGGCCTAGGGCTGCCTAGCTGTCTAGGACAATGTGAAAGGCAGGCAGCAATGTTTTCAGAGCTGGGTCCTAGCTGTCCATAGCACAACTTACTAGTTATGGAGGGAAATTGGTTGTTTGGTATCTACTTGCACATTGGATGTCTAATACAGAGGTAATTTCTTTGGTCTTTAGTGTAGGTATGTCCTATACCAAACTCAGACAGAAATCTAGTGGCAAAAAAACCCCAATGCAGCCAGTTTCTTTGTTGTTTATTTTTTTAAAGTCCCTTATCACAGTATTTGCTTTATCTCTTTATTAAGGCATTCCAGGAGTCCTTTTTTCCACCCCTGTCAATGCCACTTCTCTTCCACAGTGCTTTTTTTCCCCATAAGATTTCCTTGACATTCTAGTTTTGGGTAGCTTTCAGTCAATCTTCTCTGGTGATGACAAATATAAGTACTTTTTATATAAAGCAGTATTAAGCATTTTTATTGGCACTGGCCATTTAATGAGTTAACATTCTTCTCCAACACTCCAATATAAACTGTTTGGCAATGGATGATAAATTAATCTTCATATTCAAATTCCTTCTATGCGGTTAATATTAACATTCATAGTGCTTTTTCGGTTTAGGTATGTAAATCTCTGACTGCTATCCTTTTACCAGGACTATGTAACAACCTCTATGTCTGTACTTAAGTGAACCTTTCCATTCCCAAAATAGGAAATGCTGACCTCAAAACAGTATGAGTTATGGATTTCTTTTCATGGCAATACGTGATTGACTTTACCCAGGGTGTAGGAAGAAAATACAACAGAAACTATAATGAAAAAAATGCACTCCATTTGTCCTTCATGCAGACAAGTGTGGAGTTCCTATAGTATTACACATTGCATCTACCTTGGTATCAATATAGGATTATTAGTAGATAATAATATTAAAGTTCATCATGATTAATGTAATTAACAAGCATACAGAAAGCAATAAAGATTTTTCTGTGTTACTGGAAATGCTTTTAGATGCCATTATGGTCTCCACCATTGTGTATCTCATATTTTAGACTGTTCTTTCCTTTAACTGGAAGCTTCCTTCCCTTGCAAAAGTAGAGGTGGGCTGGACGGTTCATCTGACATAAAGCACCTCTGGGCCGGAATACTTACGCAGAGGAAGGAACTTGTTCACTTAAGAAAGTGGTGGGACATGCTGCCTCCTTTCCTGGCCATGATTATGCTGTTATTAAATAACATAAATAATAATAATAAATTATTAATAGCAAATTATACTTAGCACTTACATATACAATTTATTACCAAAAGGTGGAGCTAGGCCTTATTTGCTTAGTACAGTAGGCCATATTCTCAGCATTTAAGTTTGATTTTTGTTAAGAAGATTAGCCTATTACCTTAGTTTAAAAATTACCTCTAAAAGCCCAAAACAAGGGGGCTAGAATTGGTTCCATGCTTGTCATTTAATCTGATGATATCTAGAGTGGCACTATGGATGTTACAGGGAAAAAATGCACTGTGCTTCTGCCACTGTGAGAACTTCTGAGAGTAGACATGTGACGGTCTGTGTTAGAAGGCAGAGTTGGTTTGGGTTAAATTCATGTTTCCTTATCTGTGGTTTGTTATAGAGATGTTTTGAGCTTAGTTCATATTCAATCCTCTATCTCAAAACGGGCTGAATTTAGTTAGGAGAAGGATAGTCTTATGTTAGTGGTGGAAAGAGCAAGCCTGTTGTAAGGACAGTAGTGAAGAAGTAGTAGAAGAAATGTCCTAGCAAGATGGAAAAAGCTCTGTGGATGCGTTGAAGCATTGCCTCAGCTGGGCTATGTTCCTGTTGATAAGTGTCTGCAGAGAACATGATGGCCTTTTTTCCTGAGTTCATTTACTTACTTCCATCTTCATCCCTTCCACCACTTCAAGATGCAACTTGGACAAATCTCCTGGTTAATCATTCCAGGGCAAACTGGGCAGCCATGCATTCCCAGTGTTAAAATATTGCACTGTCAATCTGTTTTGATGCTGTGAATGGCTTCAGAACAGCCACGACACCAGTTTAGTTTTTGATGCTTTGAGAAAAGTTATGTGTTAGGGAGGACGGTTGGACCTGCATCACAGGCTCAGTAATAAATGATGTTCATTAGATGCAGGTATATTTGTACAAAACAAACTCTGTTCTTTCTGAGAGTGGGATGAGATATGCTACTTTGCAGTAGAGAGCCTGACTGATGTAGAGTAAAGCTTAACACATACCTAATTACAGAGCAGACTTCCCCTTTCTGAGATTCGGAGGCATTAATTAAAGAAAGAAATTTATTACAACCTGCTCCATTATCTCCAGTCACCTTTAGTCAGATGAAGACTAAATTCTCTCTCTTTCTAACAGAGTTCTGCACACAGAACTATAGCACTTTGGCAGACACTTCCTACATTATGTAGGCAAGCAAAACAGGATTTAAGAGAGACGGTCCACTTGGTAGATCAACTTTATAAATCATGTTTCTTCTCCATCTACTCTCTGTTTCTGGGAGGTGTTTAGACTGTGAACCCTTGAGTTAACACCTCTTTTGGGAAAAGGTATTGGCTCCTGGTCAAGCATCCTGGCAGAGACATTCAGAGCAGGTGCCATACTTGTGCAACTGGCACAGGCACCAGGCTCAGGTTGAATGTTTTCCAAGACATTGTGTGCATAGCACAGGTGTTGGAGGCTGATGCCTGTGAACTCTGTTGTGTCACTCCAATCTGCCTTGCATCATTGTAGCCTGTTAAAGGGATTACTTTGTTCTCTAGATGAGAACGGGGCTGCTAATTTCCAGATGTGGAGGCTAGTTTCATGTTTTTGTATGATGAATTGACAGTAGCTCCAGTGCAGAAACAAGTGTCATTCTTGGGAAAGCAACCATACTGAACGCCTCCCAGGTTGCAACACAGCAACTCAGTGTGGGAAAAGTGCAAGAGGTGACTGCAAAGCTAAGAATCTTGCAACAAGAATAGAGTCAAGAAGGAAGACACTTGCTACTGATACGATTCTTTAAGAAAAATATTTTCAAGTGTAAAAGCTTGTTCAACATCAGAAAATCTCTTGCTGTCCTCACAGAAAGAGGCTGTTGGCAAAGGGAACACCCTGAAAGTTAGTACGTAGTTTAGACAACACCCAGGGACATCCTGATGAACAGGAAAAAAATACAAGAGAGACTCCATACATGGGGCCCAGCCTTTCTGTGTGATTAGTTAGGTCCAGTTAGGTCAACTTCCACCGAGTATTTCCAAACAAGCTATTTATGATTCATCATAAAGATGAGTCAGAGTTTTTTTACAGGAAGCTAGAAGAGAGGTCTCTTGCTGAGGCCATCTGGAATTCCTCTGAGTGTCATCAAAAGAGCCTTGGCTACCTTACCCTGACAAAGACGAGGAGCACAAAAAGAGGCCATATTCTAGCTGGGCACAGACAACTAAGTAGGAAGTTGACAGTGCCCTTATAGAACCAGCTGTCTTTAAACATAATATAAACAAAAATAAAGGGGCTTCAGACTCTCAGCTCTTGAAGTTCAGATCTTGGATCCAGACTACAGGCTATCTGCCCGTGAACTGGATAAGCTGTGTCCAAAATACACTTTTTAAAAACATGTGTTTTAGCTTCTTGCAGGCTGTAGTTGCCAGCCTTCCTGCTAACTTGATCCTGTCTCACCCTTATCCCACCAATGCCAGGCCAATTACTTCAGCTGGGGTATGCCTACTCCCTCCAGCCTCCCACCTGGCTAGACTGCACAGCACCTCCAGGCATATTTTGCCTTCCAGTGGCAGGAGGAATTGTAAGAACAAATGCAGCCATGCTGGGAGCCTTCCTTTGTAGCTGGTGACTAGGATCACAAACTCAGCTCCATGGGAGTACCTGGAGCTGCTCATTATCCTGTTGCTTATGCTTCCTGTATGGAGAAGTGTTCTTTGGGGGCACAGACACTTGCTGATGTAGCAGTCTGCCTTGGTGTCCAGTCTCTAGAGAAGCTCTGTTCAGGGCTTGCTGCAAGTCCTTCAAAGTCCTTTCTGGAGCAGCCACAAGCCTGCCTTTTGCACCCTCATTCTCTTCTAAATGGATAGTGGGAAATTTCCAGGTCTGTCCTAGTCTCAGCCTTTCCTTGATGTAATTCCATTGAGGAAAACACCATGTAAGACTTTCATTGTTTTCCAAGTTCAGCACTGGAAGGGGGCAGGGCCTGCCAGGAGGTGAATGTCTGGCAGACAGCATTTGCCTGTGCTGCTTCATTGGTGGCATTAGGAGTTCAGTGTTGTAGGCCATTCAGGGAAGAGTGCTTCCTGCCTATATAGTAAGCACAAGGGCACTTATGTCAAGTTGTCTCTGTAAGAGCAAACATCAGTTCCTTCCTTTTCTCTCTTTGCATAGCTGGTGCCCAAAGACTACATGGTATAATCTCCTCTAGGCATGAGTCCCTCTCCCTTCTCTTTGCTTAGGCAGAGATGTCCAGAAACACCCTCCCTGATTCTTGACTTGTACTCATTTCTGTGTGTGCAGGGGCAGCTGGGGGCAAAGGAAGCAGGCTTCTGTCAGATGGGCTCCGTATCCCTGAATTCATTGCTCAAGAGGGTCATATGACATCTTCCTTCCCCTGCAGCAGCTTACAGCTACCTACCATGCTTCCTACCCCCAGCCTTTGGCCTCACTGTTGTAGGCCTCCTTTTGCTATTTAACTATCATCTGGTGCCAATCCGAGTTCCGCCTGTATCTCTGCTGGGACATCTGGGTATAACAGATCTTAGCAATCACGGCTGTGGGGCAGATTATTGAAAGCATGAACCCATGTGTTGGTGGCTAAATAGAAAGAATGTCACTGCCTCATCCCTGGCCCAGATGGCAGCTCTGAAGATAGCTGCTGCTTGTACAATGCAAGCAACCTACAGTAGCTTCTATCTTAATATGGCCATCTGTGTTGTCTCAGCTATAATGCCTTTGAAACAGCACTGGAGACTGTAGGTAGGGCTTCACAGAGCATGAGGATACGGTGGAACAATGAGGCCACAAAATTTTCTGGGATAGGTGCTGGAGTTGAAATAGACGTCATCCAGACTGCATGAGTGGGCTTCTTGCAGTATGGATACAGAGTCTGCGAACTCTTCACACAGTTCCCCATATTCCTGTGAAAGACAAGCAGTATTTATCCCCTAATGAAAAGGGACTTCTGCCTGATTCTTTCTGTACCAATATTTGCTGTGATGAATAGCAGATTGATTCTAGTCATATGCAGGTGCTCTCTCTATAGGAGAGTGGGGTTTTTCCCCCCCAACTTATTAGTGTTACAGGGAGCTTGCTTTACTAGCTCATTCCTAGTTTGTCTAATGAATTTTCAGCTTTCAGAGCGCCTCCATACGTATATTTCACACTGAAGGGCAAGGAGAATAGTTTTTAAAATTGCAGGAGAAGTAAATAATCCTGAGCAGTGTTGAACCCTGCTGCCTAGCCCTGTGCTTTATAGATAATTGTTCATCGATCTGTCTGGTGGGAAGGAACTTCTGGATATCTTTTATCAACATCCTATTGGTTCTGGGAGTTGGGGTTATTTCCCTGTCTCTCTTCTCTCTCCCTCACTGTACGTTTTTTAGATTTCTGTTTTTGAAGGAATGCCAAATAACAGGCTAAATAGGTCAAAGACTGTAGGAGAGGAGGAACATGGATGGAAACTTAAAACGGACACAGGGCCATGGTAAAGAGCCTTGAGGAAAAGAAAATGCATCTTGCAGTTTCTTTTCAGCTGCAGCATGTTTAGGATAGGTGACTGATGGCATAATTAATGAGTAGGCAGGATTACAGTGCTTATGTGATGGCATTTTGTGCAAATGTGCAGTGATATATTGGAGAGGGACTGTAAAGTATCTGAAACTGGACAATTGTATTAACCTTAGGCAAGTTTCTTTTCCAGCCAGAGCTTTTCTCCTGCTCCAAAACACAATGTTGCCTTCTTGCTTTGTGCTTGGTAGAGCAGTATTTTTACCATTCTTTATAACTGAGAGGATAAGTAGGATGCCCAAGAGCTTTGTCTAATCATTTAGCTAATGATCCTGCTCTGTAATATCTGTTCAGGTGTCTAATTCAGTTTAGATTACTACTCTGATAGTCCTTTCTGGCCATTGGTTTTGATAGGACTCACATCTACACTCTGCATCCCCAGAAGAAGGAAGGTCATAGTTAAGCTCTGAATTTACAGTGTCTTATTTTAGATTGTGCTTCAGTGTTGGGCACTCATACCAAATATTAATCTTTAGTTTATATTAATGGATCTTTAATTGTGCACCAGAATTCACATGTATGTTTTGTGGGTCAAAGTACTACCCCCACCCCCACCCCACCCCACCCCAGTTTGTAGCGTAACAGCATATCCAGTTCTTACTTGAGGGAGGAAGCGTTAGTGCTCCATGCAGTAATCACTGTGGATCTGTGTAACCATTCTGTTCNGTCTTATGTATTTGAATACACAGGGCCAGACTCTTAGCTAGAAATTTAAAGTACCTTCTCTGATGTGCAGCACTTTATATGTCTTGATGCTTCAGTTTGAAGTGTTTAAAACTTCTTCTGCCACATCACCTGCTGTATTTTTCTCTAGTATCTAAGCACATTAGTTTCTGGCTTATTAACTGCCAGTTTTCTACTCAGAGTAAGATGTTCTGAAGAAGGGTATTGTGATATACTCATATATTACGTTCTTTTGAAACTTTTTAGTGAACAAACAAAACAAAAATAGCTAGACAAGCATGAATGGAAGACTCCCCAGGTCCCCATTTCACCTCTCATTGAAAAGTCATTAAAGTTGTGGCTAGTCAGCAAATCCAAAATCTAGCACCTGTTTGTCAGATAAAAACCAGCTGCACTGTGTGTATATTATTTAACCCATCTGCAATTTGCATACCATATGCAGTACCAGTTGTTTAAGTTGATTTGCTTAAGTTGTTTGGGGATATTATGTTTTTATTCAAGATGAAAGGTCGATGCAATAGAGCAAAACTTGTGGTAAGACCTTGTGATATCAGAATCTTGTAGTCATGAGATTACACGAGGGCTGAATTTTTGACTTGCAGAGTTTTTATTTCTTTATTTTTCATTTCAATGATCCAACCCACTTTTTTGGTCTAAAAATATATTTAAATTCTTAGCTTATTTCTTCATTGGCTTTGATTAGGTCATGACTTATTGAAATGAAATGAAT
>VYZV01040122.1:17694-28198 GCA_013401275.1 Pandion haliaetus
TCAATCAGAATTTCATATTCGGTAGCACAATACTTGGCATTCCTCTTCATATCTGATATTATCTTATGAATAAGTTTTCATTAAGCTGTAAAAAGTACTGATCATAAAATAGTACATTTTTTTGTGAGATTCAATCACAAAGGAAGGGTGAGTTGTGAGGTTAGGATTTTAGTGCTTGGTAGACTTTAATTCAGATTTTGGTTCTGCTATAGATTTACTGTGTGTTCTTGGGTGAGTTGCTTATTTTCTGTGTGGCTAATTTTCATACTGTAAAAAAGCAGAAATGGTAATACTTGTTTTCTCTTTACTCTTAGCTACCATGATCAAACTGGTGATACTCTATTACTTACCCTGTACGTATGATGCAGCCATAATCTTTAGTCTATGGCTTGAGGCAGAAACTAATCTTGGAGATTCTGAGTGTTTGCTAACACCTTCAATTCCTTATCACTTCTGTGGTAATCAGTGTTACCTCACAAGATGAGCACAGCTGACAACTGATAAAACTTCAAGAGATCCACAGAAATTATAGCACTGGTGCAGTAATTATGATCTGGAGATTCTTAGAAACTTCATATTGTGCTGACTTTTCCTCCTTCTTTCCTGGTGCTAAATTATGTTGAACAGCCATAAATCCTTTCCTGAAATCTACTTTGCATATAAGGAATTTCTAAGTGATTATTGCAGAGCTGTTTGTCAAGAAGGGAAGAAGCAGGTGATCTGTATAGTATTAAGTTGGTTCATGTGACAATGCTGGCATTAAATATGGTGATTCAGCTTGGTGATTCAGCACCATGAAACAAATTCCAGTTATTAATAGGTAATGGGCAGTTGCTAGAGGGATGTCTCAGTCAGTAACTTTCTGTAGTAGCATAAACCTATGTAAGTTCATCTCTGAAGTTGCTCAGCTTAGACAAAAATAAACTCTATTTAAACATTTTGTTTCCAAAAACTCATCCTATTATAATTTTCAGCAAATCCTTCTAAAACCTGCATTAGAAGTAGCAATCATTAGTCAATGCCTTTTGTCATTTTATTTTCACAAGAAAATCTTTGAAAAAGCTTTTCATATTTAAAAGCCAGTTCCTTCATATTTAAAAGCCAGTTCCTACTGCATACAGTTTATTCTTGGTCTCGTGGTACCAGCACAGAATAGTAACTTCTGCTATGACACTGGTGCTTTCTTAGAAAAGACACTTGAGCTAAACAGAAGGACAAAACAAGGTCACTGTCATTATGTATCTACAGTGAGCTTTAAGAAATGAGTCAGACTTACAGATGGAATGATAGTTTGCCTTGTCATGAGAACATGCATCTTCAAAAGGTTCCTGCTTTGGAAAAATAAAGTAAAAACCATAAGGAACCACTTAAGGAGGCTGCATAAATAATTTGCCATTTGTGAGCAATATATGCAAAACGATAGGACTGCAAGGACTGTATTTGATGGAAAAGCTTCTAACCATTTAAACTGCCATCCTGGTGTTTATTACCTGAATCACCTCCGGGAGTCTGATAAACACCTGTGATCTGCTGGTAATTCAGGAAAGGAAGCAGCACTCTGCATGACCTNCAGTAGGAGCTAGTGGTACTTGGAAGGCAATTAAGTCATTTAGTTTAGAAATGAGAGTAAATGGTAAATACCTTAAAAAGAAATAGGGAAAAAGCAGGGGTTTCTTTTAACCTATACATTTTTAAAGTTACTACATGACCAGTAAAGTAATAATTTCCTGGAAAGCAATATTTAAATATATCCATCATCATTTAGTTCTCGGACACATACTTAAATATTATTGATTATTTGCAATTGTGTGCATCCATGTGTAGGTATATTAAACAAAAAAGTAATGGTAGCATGTCAGTGATTGGGATAAAGTGCAAAAATGGAACTGGAGTCTAATTACTCGTTGTTGGGGGGGAGTGTTGTTGTTTTTTTTAATTAAGAAAGCCACAAGCATATTATAGACATCCAGTTTATAGCATTGCAATCTTACAGGCTTGCTCTCATGAATATGGTAATTTTTTATTTTATGCCCTCTTGAGATGTCTTGTTAAAAACATTTTATTGGTGATCCTAAAATTCAGTAAATTTGAAGCCCTTGGCACCCTGAAGATAGTTAAAGTTCTTCAAAAAATGTCAGCAATAAATATTTAGCAAATATAAAGAATATGCACATTTTTCCCAAGTGGGTGATATTTTTTTTCCCCAGTTCTTATAGTCAAGTGATGACACTGCAGTTCAGAATATAAGTGCATATTGATATTTTCTTCCAGAAACTGCATGTGTTGCTTAGAGAGTGCTTCTCCCACAGAGTTATTTTTGTGTAGACACCTGGAAGTGGTTACATACTTGCTCTGGCTTGCAGACTAGTTTTGGACAGTCAGGTGTATGTATGAGCAAGTGGTCTTTATTTCGAGCAATTAAAATTCTAACATTCTCCTCTCTTGACATGCAATTACTAGGGCTCTGCTGTTCCCACTAATTGCTCTTGCTGGGGACATTGGTGAGGAGCCAATGATTTTGATGGGTAGTGGATTATCATTTTTACTCTGCTACCTGAGAAAAAAATCATTTGCAAAATCCCATGTGTAATTAGCAAGGCTCATGATTAATTGTCCTGCAAAATTAGCTTCACTGTTGCTTTTATTTTACTGCTTCAAATATTAATTAATGTTAACTCCTTTCCTTCAGTTCTAGCTTTTGAATATTCAACATGGCTTTGAAAAATTAGTCAGGGCTTCTACTTGCATTAACATGCTGGAGCTTTGATTTCTGAATAAGTATTCTGATTTAAAAGATCACACTTGGGTCATAAATAATTTTTATAGGAGGACAAACAAAGCATCAAAGCATCACGGGAAGGCATTCATGCACTAACTGAAAGTAAATTGTTTCAGTAATGATTCATTCCCCCAGTGCTTTTGGGGAAACATCAGCAAATATGCAAAACACTTCATAGTGTGGGGTAAAACAATTATTTAATGACAGCAATCAATGTATATATTTTCAAATAAGTAGCACAGTGAAAGAGGTAAAAATAATGGTGGACTAATACCATTTCAGTACCGAATTGTTCTTTAAGCTTTGAGCAGGTGCAGTATCTACTCTCTGTATTTCTATGAATTGCAGGTTCTTGTATTCGACGGTGTGAGGTGGAAAATGTCAAGTGTCTATATTTCAATGCTATCTGCCTTGGTGCTCTCAAAACTCTTATGTGTTTAGCGTTACGACTATGACAGGGTCAGAAAGCACGGAAAAGACCTAGTGAAGACTGTGCTTGGGTCACTGGGATGCTGATGGATTGAATTAACAGGACAGCTCATTAAAACCAGCAGTAAGATTTCCTGAGACCCCAAAGAGCCTTGGCCGGTTTTAGCCATGTTTTCATTGTGCCGGGTTAGCTCACACAACTCCTCACAACTGACCTCTTTTCCAAGAACTACTGGTTCCTCCCAGTACAGCTGTAGCACTACCCGTAGAGCCCTCCTGCACAACAGTTATAGGCTTAATTTTGCCCCTGCATCAGTCCTTGCTTTATTTCTTCTCTGTTTTCAGCATGTAGCTAGATGAGTTTCTCCGTAATCCATCAGAAGAGCCCTTGCCCTCCTAGATATTCTTCCCATTATGCAATAATCTCACTGCAATCTTGTCATAAATCTCAAAGTTGAGCGCTGAAGAGAGCAGTAGGGGTGAAGGTGACAGCATGGTATATTGGGCAACATACTTGGCTTCATTATCAAACATAACAGGAGAATCAAATTTGGGAAATTCTGTCTCACTTGCTCTTCTCATTAAAGTGTACAGCTCTTCTGGCAGCTTTTATCAGACTTTTGTAATGCACTGCAAGACCCAGAAAGCTACAGCTATCTTTTATGGTTTTAGTTACTTCAGACTTCTGTAACTGAGGACTGATTTTGGCCTTGTATGCCTGTAAAATGACATTACAGCCAGTCTGCCTGTTTTCTGTAAAGCAATTCTGTTCTCCACATCCCCATGTATGAAATAACCAAAGAAATCGCTTTCTCATTGCTTGAAAGTGAGTGCTTGCCCCAGATCTCTGCTGGTAGTTACGCCCTTGGGCATTCCGCTATTTGCAGAAACTGCCTCTAGACTTGTCATGCCACCTATTTCTGATCACATGGCTTGTTCACATGAGAGTGTATGTATCACACGGAGAAAGCATTCCTCCATTAAACCTTATGGTTGATTTTACTTTCTTTTTTGATCAAGTGAATGAGTTCTTTTAACTGTTTTTCTAATATTGACCTAGGAGATCATTGACAGAAAAATAGTGTTACCTTTATAGCTGAAATTAATTAAAAATCATACCTGAAACCAACCTTTGTTTTGGTCACACTGTCCACAAATAGTGATTCCAGAATTCTTTACAAGCTCATTAAAGAGCTTTTGTCATCCTTCACAAAACTGTCTTTTTCTATACCCTTCTCAAATCTCATCTTTAATGACTGGCTTCAGGGTACAAGCCTCGTGCCCCTCTTAATAGGCTCAGGCATGTCCTTCTCTTCCCTAAATTAAAAAGGCTATTCGTGTAGGCATATTAAGTCAGAATTTCTGTAGAGTCTCAGAATGTCTTCATAAATGAGTGAAAACCAAGAAATAAATTCCAATCTGGATCCAAATGTCAAGAAAGGTTTCATATTTTACTTGGATCTTTGGGGATCTTTCAATAAATAAAAGGGTCTGTGAGTCTTCTGCTGTTCATCTGTAATTGCTTAGTCAAACTAAGGTGCAACCATGAAGCCAAAATTGATTCACATGCTTTTCTAATTTCAGCAGAAACAGTCACTTATAGTAGTGGTTGCAGAGAAGGAAGCAGGAGCACTTGCAGATGTGCATGTATAGGATGCTTGCTAGAAAAATTCTGATTTTGTCTCTGCCATGTGCCCTAAGAAGCCTTTTCCACATGGAAAAGTANTCTGATAAGAACACTTTATTCTTCCTATGCAATCATAGCTATATGGACAATCTTTTCTGAAGTCATAAGTGACCATTTTGCTCTTAAATATACCATTTTAAAAAGTAACTTACTAACTTTGTTAAAGCCCCTCATACACTGGTATCATGCTGAAGCACTGTACCTGAGAATAACTGAGGGATTTGCATCACAGGTAGTGTCTGGAGGAAGGAGGCTCATTTAGGAATTTAAATAGGAAATATTTTAGATTTGGTCCTTTACAAAAATGAAGGCGTTTGTCCACTAAATTGATAGAAATTAACGAAGCACAAAAAGAGAAGCTGAGATACAGAAATTATGTAGGTTGAGATCTTTACGTTTCCACAACTGTCACATTTACTGGTCAAGCATCCCCAGGGGCAACAGGTTTTGCTGCAAAATGGAAACAAAAGAAAGAAGAGAGATGAGTTAACCATCAAACTTAAAATGGAGCAAATAACACTATGCTAACACAATCTTCCACATAAGAAAGAATTCATAAATCTCCTGCATCAACAGACTGCAATGTTGAAGTTTCTACACCATACATGATGCTGCACGCTTGATCTTCCAGTGATACCCACAGGATTTGTACATGCAATTCTACAGGAGCAATGGCTTCAAGTTTAGAGTCACAGGCACACTGGTCAATATCCCAGTTTCCGTATTAATAGACAAATGTTTTGTGAGACTGAATAACTGATTTTGCAAGGATCTGTATAACTACAGCTGCTTAGGGAAATTTAAGGGCTTGCAGAATCTGGCTTTAAAAAAAAAAGAAGTTCAACCCCTCCATATTCTTTTACTTTATTAATCTTTTCTTTTGTTTTTAAATACATGTTTGCATTTAACAAGTATTTCACAGAGCAGGGATTTGCTTTGGTGATTATTCTGTTGTTTGAAGGCCAGATTCCATCCTTAGTTACCTTTTTTTTGTTGTTGTTTGACATGAGAATGTAGCTTTAATAGCTGTGGATTTGACTATCCTATATAAAAACACACGTTTTGGGGAAGGGGAAGGGCAAGGGTAACCCTATGTCATGGAGGGTGTGCAGAGTTCCAGCTGGCACAACACCGTCTCTGAGCTGCCTGCTGCATTACAAACACACTGAGTAGCCTTTGGGGAGACTTGTTTTCTCTTTTCTACTTACCTTTTTTTCTCTATTTTTTCTTCAGGAAAAAAAAAACCCAAACCAACCTATAGGCTGAGAATCATGGCCTTGACTTTCTTTTCTGAGCAAGTATCCCTTTAGCTTTTTGCACTGATTAGCACTCTGTTAGATACTATACTAGCAAGAAATGCAAGTGTTTTAAGATTTTTAACAAATAAAATAAATTACTATTTGATGTACGGGGAAGGAAAGATTTTCACATGTGTGTCTACCTCTTATGAATCAAGTACAGCTTCTTCCTTCAAATTGGCCTCTATCAGGAGGCTCAAATACCCGGAAGGTTAGCTACAGCACTATCTGCTGCTGAGATAGTGTTTACTGGATGATGAATATATTAGTTAAAATTTAAATTGATTCTATAGAGAGGTAATGTTGATACCAATGTTTCAGTAGTGTAGGCCAATCTTTGGTGTGGAGAGAGTGGGAAGAATATAACTTAAAGGTAACACTGTCTGAAATGCAGGAAACAGTGCTTTCTAAGTAATATATTTCTCCTATTATGTTAATTTCTCAAAATTTGATCACTAGGTGCATCTATACTAGCATATTATTAGTCTGTTTAGTCACATTTAGAAATATATTCTTCATATTTGTGCTTGCCAATGTAAATAGAAATCAATGAAAGTAGCAGAAGTGCTGAAGTAATTTCAATAAGTGAAGCACTCATTAATTTAAATTTCACACTTGACATTGTTACAGAGTAACAATAGAAAGTAAGACATTGACTTCTAAATATGTTCCAAGGCATGGAGGAATCGTGCAACTTTATTTTCAAAGTGTCATTGACATTAGAAGGAAAGACCTCTGACTGCAGCAGTTTAGGCAGATGTTAATGATATGGTAAACTTTCTCAAAAGTCTGAAGTCCATTCATATGGATGACATAAGCTTGAGGAGTTAGCAAGCAAACAATATTGAGACACTGGGACAGAACATGTTCTGAAACATCAAAAAGCTCTTCCTGCCGTTTTCAAACATCTAAAAATATGTGTGAAGCCTGTTCACAATTTAATGGGAGATATACAGAGAGCTGGGGGTGGTTATACAGGAAATTAGAAAAGCCTCATCTCATCAGAGTGAAATAAATATGCCATCGTATAAGAAAAGTAATTGGAGGGGTGTGTCAGTTCTGTTGATGTCAAGCAGGTGTTCATAAATTAGAATAAACATTTATAATTGGTATTAGTGATAAGAAAGTATTTTAAATTAACTGAAGAGAGATGCTTAACTTGTCTCTCTCCCTCCTATTGCCATTTAAAAAAGAGAGGATTGGAAAATGCCATTTCCCCCAGCTATCTTTTCCAATGTAGACTGATCCTCTACTTGCCTGCTTTTCTGTGATATATACCAAATCATATTGCATAATGCAGGATGCAATGGATGTAACTTGGAAGGAAGACTACATTACAGTTGCATAAGTAGCTTTGCTTGTTGGTAATGGGAGGCAGGTAGGTGACATTGTGTTGGTGATTTCTGATTGATAGGTGCAAGGATGGTGTCTTGTTTCTCTTTGCTGTCTAATCAGTTCCTTAGTCATGGTGAATTCCCATTCATGGAGAGTTAATGTACTTCATTCTCCCTCTCTTGAGAACATCCTCTGTGTTTCTTAGAATATTCAAGAGAATTCAGAATTCTTTAGCACTCCCAACATAGATGCTATGAGGGTCATGGCACACATCCCTTATTGTCAACCCTTTTTAAAGAGTTAAGTTAATTAACTTTGCTCAGACTTGCTCAGAATGCAAGCCCCTGTCTAGTGTTTAGTCTACTGTAAATAAGATGCTACTATCTGTTGTAAAAATCTTTTCTGATCCAGTATATGAATCATGACTAGGAATTTAACTATTAATCTTGTGGTATGTCCACAATATATTTTAGAGCACAGGTATTTTTTGCTGTTACAATCTCTTGCTTGACACAGGAAGTTATCAGTAGTAGTGGTCAGAATGGCCTTAGTGTGAGAACACGGTGTGCATCTGAATGCACTGCTAGGATATCTTAAGTCTAGTATTTACTGAAATCTTTAATAATGGATACAGTATTTCCTGATAAAGAAGCAGAGGACTATAAAAATGTAATCGCGTTTAAGTGCCTTACCATAGTACAGCTAGCTCTGTGTGGCCTATTTTTTCACCAGATTCCAGAGTAAATTTGGATAAACTAATGATATCAATCTGAATTTGAGACCAAATCTAACTCAAAATTTGGCCATCAATCTAATTTTATGTATCTGGTTCATATTACTATTGATTTTTGGTTTGATCATTTTGGGTTGACCTTTTCGGTAACAAGATTTCAATAGCAGTTTTGACTTTGGATTTACATGCTTTTTGAACTTATATTTGTGGATAAAACTGTCAGACCCACTGAGCTAATGATTGTTTTACCTTTGCTTAGTAGAATTTGAACTTACTATGTAGAAACTGTACACTTTACAAACCTGTCCAGTTCCATTCTGATATGAAGTGGTAGTAAAATGGGTTCCTGTTGGAAGAGTTCAGACAATATTTGTAATACAGGATTACATTCAGAAAGCAAGCTATAACTGAGAACTCTCCTATCAAATGGAACTGTTGGGAGGGTGATATACCAAAGGCCTTAAATCAATGCAAGGTGGTGATTTGCCTTCCTTTTTGACCAACGTGCCTTTGGGGAATAAATATCTGTGTTGTAATTTGCAAGCTACTGTAAGTTTTCCTCATAAGTATAAAAAACCCCTCCCTTTTTCCCCATGAAGTTGTCACTCCTATTTTTCCTTCAGAATCTTCCAACTAATAGTAAAAAGAAAAGCATTTATAGTAGGAAATCCAGTGACATATCATTGATGGTTTAAATACTATGCCAAAGATGAGATTTAATTTACTGTAAACCTGTCAACATAATACATCTCTGTGGGGAAAAAGCAGAAGAATCGTGTTCTACCCTTCTGATTGAACTCATGGACCTTTTCTGACATTCATGTGGAGTTAAGGCATGAAACATTGGCTGACTCTGTCCATGTTTACACAAGTGTATGTATTTGGGGCTTCTGTCCTGTGCCTCGCTGAATAAATGTTCTGATCTGTGACAGCACTGGGCTTGATGAGGAGAAAGAAGGTTGCAATAAGTGTGCCTTGCTCCTCAAGCCATGGGGTTACACTAACCCTCTTGTGAAGTAGGGGTAAGACTTCAGTGTGACGTAGTACTTCTATCTCAAAGTTTGGCTCATGCAAACTAGTTTTTGTGCCATGTATCAGTTTTGAGATTTGACAACACATTCTGTTCGTGCAAACAGTGTGCACCAGCTTCAGTATCCTTAAAATAAGAGTCTGGAAGGAAAAGGGGTGATGCAGAGTGGGTAGGAATAGGAGAAGCCTTGGAGGAGACAAGATGATCTGAACCATCTGCAAGTGAAGGTAAACAAACAGCTGCACGGCAGGGCACAAGCAGGGAATGGGTGCAATTAGATTCTGCTTCACATTGGGGGACTATAATTTCATTTTATGGCTTTGTTGACAATCCTCTCATTTCTTTTTTATTGTAAATGACATCATCAATACTATCAGATGGAAGAACAGTTCACTAACAGATGGCTTTGTACCATTTCCAGTACAGTACCCAGCATATCACATTATATTTACCTGCTTTCTGTAGTGTATTTTACCTGGAGGAACTTGCGTAAGAATACATTTAACTGGGGATCTTATGTATCTATCAGTGGGCCATAAGGCAATAAACAAAACTTGGATAACATTTTGCTAACTAGTTAATGAACAAAGCAAATTAACATGTTTTGAATTTACTTGTTCATTTACTTTTCATTTACTTGTTCAATTTCCTAGAAAGGAAAGGATGTCTCTTGCTTGGAACGCAGTTCCAATTGAAATGGGGACAAGGAAGACCATGCCACTGCATGATGCACTAAAGAGTGAGCTAACGTCCTTCTAAGTCCTTTCTTTCTCTTTTGTCAATCTGTTGGGCCACTAATGGTGAAGCAGCTAAGGGTGGTGTGATTTCAGGGCATGCAGCTTTGCCAAGGTATCGGTGGAGCTCAAATAGAATGGTGAAGCTCTTGTGTTTGAAGTACAGTTATGGAGAGTCCTCTAGTCATCTAAATAGTTGAATGAATGAAGGTTGTATACATACAAACAGCCTACGTACAGATTCATCAGTCTAGTTAACAAGGATCTGCGGGTTATAGGACAGTGAACTTGATAGTACTGTACTATCCTCTTGGCCAAGGAATTTTTGGTAATATGCGGGACGTTGGAAATGAGGTCAGAGTACCTAATTCTGGAGCAGTGGACATAAAGGAGGCAGAAACCCAGATTGGGGATTGAATGTAAAATGTTTAAAGGGAAATTTAGGTATCCATTGTGTCCTGGTTTCAGCTGGGATAGAG
>VYZV01040125.1:3279-28977 GCA_013401275.1 Pandion haliaetus
AATTCGGTGCTTGTGCCCCTCTCTCAGGCACACATCAGAGTGCCTGATGGTATTTAGCATACTTATCCCCACAACATCTCCAAGGAGGCAGGGACATGCTGCTACCCCACCTTACAGCACAGGAAAACAGAGAAGTTTGGGCTGGATGAGGAACTGTAAAGAAGCCTCCCAAGTCCTAGGAGAGCGCTCAGACCAGGGGACCAACCCTGCCCCATCCGACAGCACCTCCAAAAAGCTGGACCAGTAACGTCCTTGAGTATCTTACTCCCAGGACACTGAGAGTATGAGACGCCCAACGAAACACCCATTCACCTACAGCAAGACGTGGTTTATTATCCCAGCAGCAGCACAGCAGTTGTTTTTAAAGCTTGGCCTCAGGGGTACCGTAGCGAAAGGCGAAAGCCGACTTCCCTCGGATTCGGGTCTTTTGGTTGGGTTCTCTGGTGTCAAATAAAGCACAAACTCCGACGGATGCTTTTCCCAAGGATGGAGCGTTAATAAAACCTCTTGCCTGCAGCAGGCTTTCTGGTACGTGTGTGATTTTCTGCCTTTTCCCTCGTGTGGGGGACACACACGGGGTCCGGCCCCTCTGTCAGCTGCTTCGCTGCACAAAATCTGTGGGGATATACTCACAGTTAAGCCCTTTCCCTATCTGTTCCACTGGCTTGAAGCGAGCTTAAAACAGTTTTAAAACCGGTCTGAGGCCGGGGGAGGCACAGACAGAGGTACAAACAGACGGGGACGGCCATGCGGAGTGTGGTCCCGCAGGCCCCCGGAGGAAGCCAGGCTCCCTTCCGTGACTGAGCCACCTGAAGAGGAGATGCTGCTCGGGTGAACATTTCAGCGCCCGGGGTACCTCCTTCGCCCTTTCCTGCCCCGCAGCCCGCTTCTGCCGCAACGGTCCTCGTCCTCCCAAGGCAGCAGCAGCCTGCCTGCAGCTCTGCTGTCCGAGGCCGGCTTTAGGTAAGTGGGTCCTCCTGCACACGGACACACGTGAACACAAACAGCCCCGTTACCCGCGTGGAAACGGGCGCTTCATTCCTGTAGCAGTATTTTTAACATCCTCACCAATGGTTTTAGAAGGTCTTAGGCTTCGCATTAAGAGAGCTCTGACTGATGTTAGGATTTAACTGAGGAAACTCAAAAAGTTATACTGAAAAAAAAAGTTGCTCCTTAGAAAGCAAGAGAGGCGCTGCCAGAGCTATTCCGTTCTCATCTTTAGAAAAGACTCTTTGATCCATACACCTCCAAATCCGGAATCCCTGGGAAGGAAGCGCTGACACCAACCCTTCCTTCGCCGCTCCAGATCCCGTCTTTCTTCCTTAGCCCTTCCAAATATGCCTACGGGTGTTTGCAAGTTTTCTGGCCCAGAGGAAATCAGCAGCTGACCTGGCTGCCGGTGCCGGGCTGCTCCGTTAGGTTTTGTGCCAGATCTCACCCAGTAGGATCTCAACTGGGTGCGATTCAGGCGTGACAATTTTTAAACTGTCCTTGGTCGAGTAAACAAAACCAGGAGCCGTTTACCACATAATGGTACCCTGCACATCTGAAGGAGGAAACCCACCTGCAATTACAAGAGAAAGGACCAATGTAACAATTAGTGCGGTTCATTTTCAGCCCAGGCTTTCTAGGAAGAAGATGCTGTTCCACCTTTCCTCTCATTTCAAAATTACAAGCTTTTCCTTGATCCGGGAAAGCACTGTGCTCAGATTAAAGCCAAATACGATAGACCAACATCTCAGAACATGTGTAGTTCTTTATGTTGAGGTATCTGTAGGCACTTTTGGCTGGCATTTCATCACACCTCAATCTTCTTTCGACTGAGGCAGAATCACTCTCATAAACTGTAAAACAACATTGCTACCTTACACTCTAGGCAGTAAGCGGTAACTAAAATGCGCACGTGCAGCCCTATCTTTTTTGTGCCGAATACCTCTGCAATGCCAGCTGTGTAACAGTGTCACATGTATTAGTTATCGTATTGCCCCGCTGACACCCCCCAGGTTAGAAGTACTCCGCTCTTCTGAAGCTGCAAATAGTCCTGGGCTACATAACTGCCAGAAGACTATCAATTGCAATTACGAATCTAAACCAAATACGCAGTACTGTGGCCTTTTCCATATTACATTTCTGTGGCAAGTTTTTCCACTGTGCATCGTTCAGTCATGTTGGGACAATTCCTTAAATAATGCAGAGGCACTTCATCATGGGACAACATCTGAGGTGATTTACAGTTCCGTCTTTTAGCAGCACACCTGTAAATTGCTATAAATAACGCTAACCCCTATTAAGGAGACATCAGGGTGCTTCCAGGCTGGGAGAATTAACGGGGAGGCAGTTGTGGATGATACCGGGTAAAAGCACTACCAGTTTACAACTGATCGGGTTGCTCCGATATACAGATCTGCTAGTGTGCCCCACAGCCAGGCCTGAAGATGAAGGTCCGAGTTTCTGAAGGGCAGAGTTTGGAAGGCATTTAGCAGCAGCCTGGCGTACAGAGATCAGTGACATCCTAGGCTTAAGTACCTTTGTTTTTCCTGAGGGCGTAACGTAACTTTTGCACATCAGCTGTTTGCAGCACAGTTTACTTAGAAATAGCTCATCATCTTTACTTCTCATCTGTATCAAGTCTTCATTCGGCAGGCATACAAGGTTAACAATGAAGGAAGGCTACGAAGCAGATGGACCAAAATCCCAGGCTGTAGTAATACGGAGCAAATCCTGCTATCTCAAAGGGTGCTGCCACCTGAAAACTGGGGAAAACAGTTGCAAAGTCAAGAACGAACACAGATAAACAGAACTTACCCACTTTTCATATGCACAAAGCCAATGAGTTTACTCGCTTTTCAGCAGTACAGCAGTTTCCTTTTTCCTAGGGATGTAAACAACCACACGGAGTCACATTTTGGAGACGTGACTTACCTTTGGTTAGTAAGCAGTTTCAGACAATCAGAGAAAAGAGGCGGTGGTTCCTCGTAAGGAAGAAACTGCACACGCCAACTTTTTGGCAGGTGATGTGAGGCGAGTGAGCTTCTGTAGAAGCCAACGTTAATCAAAATTGTGAAGGCAGAGGGGAGAGTTCGAATGAAGGGGAAGAAGGAAACAAATGAGTACAAGGAAAAGTGGGGAAGAAAGTGCATATGGGAAAGGAATACAGCAGGCTCAACATCTCAGTTCTACTGTAATTTGTATTTGGATCTCGACCCAAAGCCTTTCTGCTGGGGAGTGAGATTCTGACTTAGTTCTGGTGTGAATATCCACCTACCCGATCAACAGATTTTTTTTTTTTTAATGCTGCAGTGCTGCATGTGGAAAAGGATGAGAAAAGAGGATCAAGCTCCTAACCAAGGAATCGATCATGGCAAAACAGACATAATCATGGAAAGGACTTTCCCCCCAAATGGGTGATCATCACGCAGGGGTGCAAACGGACAGCTAAGGAGGGCGGGAGCATTTTAAACTATGAAATAAACTTTTTTCAGCTCATAGCACCATTATGAACACCTGTGTGTTTCAAAGGTGTTGAAGATGATTTACAGGTAGAAAGTCAAAAGTACAAACGACAGGAAGGAAAGGTGTGAAGACATAATTCAGGGCCACCACATGCAGATTTTTACTTCAGCTTGCAATACCTGGGAAGGCTTTGAAGCCTTTGCCTCGGAAGTCAAGAGATGACTTGAGAATCAATCGCAGCTTCCATTACAGGAAAGCTGTTGCAGGGAAGAGCTTTAGCACACACCCTGAACAAACTTGAAAGTCTCAGAAACCAGGGGAAAAAGTAAAAGGCCTTCAGCCCGTCTTCATTGAACACAGCTCTCAGGAGGACTTCTTGACCTATACAATGATTTGAGACAACGCTTACGGTGACCATATTGAAAGCAGACTATGTAGATGCGCTACTCTCACACAAGATGAGAGAAAACCTGAACATGAAGCTTTCTGTCCATTCATAGCGCTTGGCGAAGCCACTGTAGCACTACAAAAGGCAGAGGCAAGCTTTGCTATGTTGTGGAGGATGAATTCATGCAGCACAGCCTTGTGGCTGGCGCGGGTCCTCTTCTCTATGGGGTGTAGCTGTTAACTCACCAGATGTGGCCACCTCCAGGCAGCTGCACGCTGGGCCAAATGTGCTGAACTACGCCTGGGACTCGGCTGAACCGAACTGGCTCTGTTTCAGAGGTGTGAAAGCCTCTTTCTGGCTCACTTAGTCGATAGCATGACACGCTCGTCATGTGCAGCCCAGGAGTCTGGCCTTGGTTTCACATGCTCTTTCAGCTGCTGAAGACCACTATGTATTTCCAGCACCTTTTTCCTTTGAAAAAATAGTTAACTCCACTCTCACTCACAGTCCTGAAGATATTTCACTCGTGTCTGATATTAAGGAATGTACAACAGGGACTGCAGAAATGAATCACACCATCTGATGGTGAGATTAAACCCAGCAGCTTTCAAGGGAAAGTGCATTGTCTCACTGATGGAAATACCGCAGCTCCCCACAGCGGGATGTGGGATCTGGGAGAAACAGAGGGGCTGAGTAAGGCAAGCATACTTTTTGCAAACATATTAGTTTAGGTTTTTTATTCTTTTACTTCGCCCACCTTCGCAGCCTGTTTTTTTTTTTTTAATTTACTTTGCATAAACTACCAAGTTTTCTGGCACTGATGGTCTCAGGAAGTAATTTTCTAGGCAGGTTCCTCTATCCTGCAATTTTCCGATTGGGAAGACGGAGGAAAAAAAAAACAACGCAGAACACGACTTACACGAGTGTCCTCAACCAGCAACACTGATTGAACATCGCCTGCTCCGAGGCGGTTTGGCGTTGTGTGCATGTGCACAGCTTGTGCCAGCACGGCACTCCCGGTCCCCAACTACTGTGCCAAGCCTGGTAGGTTCCTAGTCCCAACACCTTACAGTCTAACTGGCTCCTACTGCGCTTAAAATATTCACTCTGATCCTTGACATCTTCCCTGCCCCTGCTAGAATCACCTTTGCCGGCCTGCAAGTTTGTGTTTCAGGAGATGGAGCTGGCTTGGTCCAGGCTGGCTTCACGCAAGGGTTGTCAACTCTCTGGCTCGTGAGAGCTTCTCCTACAGGCACATCACCAGGACTTGTTTGTGGTGTTCCCCCCTAGTCAGTCAGAGGACGCAGTGCCAACACTGATTGTAATGCTTTTGCAGAGCCCCAAAGCTCTGGTGGCATGGTACGTACACAGCCGCCTGGCCGACCTGCAGCCACCATCCTACAAAAAAAAAAAAAAAAGCATTTGCCCCGTAAGGGAGCTGCCGACTGCCTTCAGAGCCTTGATACGAGCAGCACAGGAGCAGTTACACCTTACGAGCCTGCGCGGGTGCCCACTCACCGCTGGCTCTCTGCGCACGATCTACTCTGTTGTTGCTGGCAAGGCCAGATGCGCCCGTCCCTGCCCACCCCGGGAAGAGCGTACGCTAGCGCTGGATTTCAGCGTGACAGGAGGAATTCAAAGTGCCATAAATCCTCGCCACTTTCTGCTTAACTGTCCCCATCTCGAGCAGTTGTTTAGCCATTTCTGCCAAATGCACTGCAAAATGTGAATGCGTCGGCGATAGTGCTCTCCCAGAACAGAGGCTGGGAGAGGCGAAGTAAAAGCAAAGGCTCTAATTCATCAAAATATTCTAATATCACAGAGCTCCTCTGAGAGTATCAGGGCTCAGCAGACATGAAAGCTCATTGCAATTCAGAATGTTGAAGTTAAAGGGGCTGCTGTGAGAGAGTGGGGCCTGGAGACAGAAGCCAGGTAATCCTGAACTTCCCTTATCATAAATAAATTTTGTTTTAATCTGTACTGTGAGCCTGGCATGAGCCCGGTCTGCCCAGAAAGCAGACAGCAATGCCAGGGAAACTGATTTCCTTGGAAAGGGAGAGTGTCTAATTTTCTGAGCCAACTGATGCTGAGGAGCCGGGAGGCAGACAACTCTTATGAAAGAAAACAGGAGAAAATAACAGTGACCACCATGCTTCAGGGAGGGCTCTCTGAAGACATTTTTAGAGGCACTGCTGTGGTTGAGTCCAGATTCAAGCCACTTCAATTATAAATGGTGAACTTGTGGCCAGATGGGGCAATGTTTTCTGAAACAGTTCAGGAACACCAGGGAGCAACGTTGTCAGGGATAGAATAGCTCAGTGGAGGAGGCAGCAACCTTTCCATGGTGATATACCTCTGCATATGGATATGTATGTCCCAAACCGGGGGGCTAAACGTGCCAGTTACGAAAGCTGGTGTTGAAGAAAGCTGCCTCCCAGAGACAATGCTTACCTCTCATCAGTCTGTCCGGGGTAGGAGATCTCAGTCCTAGCTGGGTTCAGGGCTGAGTGGGAGCCAGGAGCCATTGCCGCTCCCAGCCGCAACTCCTAGGATGCTCAAGCTCCCAGCCCCCGGGTCTTTCACGTGCTAACTGAAAACCTGCTGTCCCCCGGTCTTCTGTCGACCCGTACTGCAGGTGGCCAAGCTGCAGAACTGAGCTGGAGAATGGGGAGCTACTGGGACAACTTGAGACTTCCCCCACCGCCCGCCCGGTGATCCTACAAAGAGTTGAGCGATTCTTCTGGGGCTGCACACCCTCGGCTCCCAGAGACTTCACGTAGGGCCATCACCAGCACTTCAGATCTCACCCACGCTAGCCGCGCTCGAAAGCTGCTCTTGTTGCAAACTTGTCTGCCTTTCGTGTGGTAACGAAACAAGCAGGTAACTTCATTGTTAACCTCGGCGAGACAAACCTACTCACTCAGCAGGGACGGGGACAGGGGATTTTAGTTACTAAATTGCTCTCTCACCTATTGAGATTGATTCCTCCAAGTCAACATTGCAGCAACTGGGTATGAATCTGGGACTCACTTTGTCGAGCCCACAGATGAGCTAGGATTAAACGGCAGGCTTTCAATTCAAGGCACACTTGCACCTTTTTCTCTTTCTCCTCCTCTGCTCAATGGGCTTGAGAGCTCACTTGACCAAGAGCCATTCTGGAGTTTTATTCTGCAGTTTTAAAAACTAAACCTTAAAAGTTTAAGAAAGAGAAGTTTATCTCCTACAGTTAAACTCCCGTCAACGTGCTTTACCATCATAGCCGCTGGGCTCCTTCATGCTCAGCATCACTCTTCAGTGGTATGTCGGTGTTAAAAGGCTCACACATGCAAATATTCATTAAGATGTTTATTTGTTTATCTTCAAAGACAGCATATACATTCTACCTACTTGTAAGCGTAAGTGTGGCAAAGATAGCGATACTATGAAGTTATGCTGTCAAACAACACACAGTTTTGGGGGGAAAAAAAAAAAAAAATCGTCCTCATTCTCTTCTTTGTAGGAGCTGTCTTCAGAAATACCTGACTGAATCTCAGGACAAAGTCCTTGATGTACACCACTTCCGAAGGCTGATGAGTTCTCATCTCGTGTAATAGCTGAATCTCACATAACTACTTAAGCCTTCAACCTATTTCTTGCATTTTTACATGTATATTATTGTTTCTTCCAGTTACATTCTACTTTTTCCTAGCAGGAAACTAAAGTGTGGCTTTAGTAATACCTATCATCAACCTTATTTATTCCATCTATTGCTAGGTAATTATAGATAGTGTATTTCTTAGTCTATATTCGGATGGCCCATTTAGAGATGAATGGATTTCTTCCAGAACGGCAATGACCTTTTTGTGACTCAAACATTAATTTTCTAAATGGCTTCACAGGTGAAATACCTTATATATCATCATAATTAACAAGACATACCCTGTTAATGGTCAGAAAGCATGCTTTTCATAATTATAAACAGAATCCTTTCTGCGGTACAACCTTCCCCTCTGCTATGAATTGTTAGTCAATACCATCTGACACATCCACAGCAAAACCTACTAAAACCCTACTCAAAAAGCAGTCTTAATTGCCAGTCTCGCATACCTTAGGCACCCACAAGACCTAGATTTTAGAGACATCAGTATCACACTTCAGAACTATTCAGAGATTCATCTGCTGTAATACGTTTGACAAGTCTTTGTTTTGAAACAGACAACTGGCATTATAGGCTAAAGTGGTTTACCTGCTTTCCTAACTTCATTAAAGTCAACTACGCCTCTAATTTCTCAGAGCACAGAAAGACTTGCAACTGCAATTCATACTCTCTCATGAGTCCTCCTTCCTGATTGCAGAGTCTTAAGGGTCAGGGGATTAGAGGCTTTCTGGAAAAAACTTGCAGGAAGGGTTACAGTGATAATGAACCAGGCAGAGGGGAAAATAATTCTGTTCCATATGAGGAGCTCCTTAAAGAAATTAGAGCATCACGTAAAGGGACAAAGTACACAAGGTTCCATTATACTAACATGAGCTCTGATCTCAGCAGATCTTACAAGCAGGACTATGTCTGGCAAAAGATCACCAAAGAAAAGTGATGTTGGAAGAAACGCTGGTACTTCACTAGAGTGGTGATTTTTCTTCTGAAGAAATACTGAGTCGATACTGCAGCCAAGTACCAGTGAGCACTGTGCTTTCAGCTGGATCATGCAAGGCGTTACGCCGAGCCCTGCCTGCGACCCACGGAGCTCTGACTGCTGCTGACAGCTGAGAGGTTTATTCCAGGATCCTCTCCAAAGTGTAACGTACGGAACAACCTTCTGCCTAACCTCCTCGCCCCATTAATTTGAGGGGGAAAGCAGAGCCTTCGTTTTCCCGCTGAAAAAGTCTGCAAGGAGCAGAGCAATGCCTGCATTCTGCCGGACAGATAGTTAATCATCAGAACAATCACCAATAAACATAACAATCCTGAGGCTTCCTGACTCTGAAGAACACAACTTGCATTTACAGTATTATAGGATGATAAAAGTGCCCTTATTTTTATTAAAAGCTTTAGGACTAAAAAGTGTCGTTAAAAAGTATGGGAGAGCTAATGCTCTAGAGGATTATTTTGTGACCATTTTTTCACCAGCATACAAAAGTTAGCACTTAGTAATGAGTGCAGATTGGCAAAAAATAGTGATGAGCATGAATGCTATTTAACATAACCACATAATAACTTTTGGGACACATACACAGAATGTTCAGTTACTGCAGAAATGTACGTGAGGTTCAAAACCCTGAAGAATTTAGAAACTTGTCCTTGAAGAATTGATAATCGTCTTTTCCAGAATGCCTGCTTAAGTTTATGTTACTTTATATATTTTTTTACGATGAAGGATAAATTCAAATATGCCATTTCCTTCAACAATATTCTGATAAAGGAAATTCCAAATATCTAAAAAAGCAATCTCTTACAAGCAGTCCTGCTATACACTTATCAAGATTAGAAGAGTTTGCAGATTAATGTGATTTTCAGATATTATTTGCAAAATCGTGCTGCTTTTATGATGTTTTTCCTATTTCGTATCAATAGCATTAAAATATAAGGGGTAAGCTGGATGCTGTTATTATTTATATTTAATTCATGGTCCTGCTTCTCATCCTGGTTTTCATAAAATGTTTGCCTCTTTTTAACATTCACTAAAGAGATTTGTACGCTTATGTGCATAATTGCATGTAGGAACGTTCCTATACAACTTTTCAGCCTCGTAAAAACATTCTAAAAGAACATGGTTGTAATAAGCTTGGTGTTCAGATGATAAAGACCTCTAAGTAAAAGAAAATTATTGAGGTATTTGTATTTACATTGTACATACAGAGCATCTTGATCAAAAATGGTCTAATAAGAGCAACTTAATGATACATTTTTACCATACCTTAACAGGGAGAAATCCTACTGTCACATGTCAACCAGCTACTTAAATTGCAATCCTGAAGAAAACCAGTGAATTGAGTTATCACTATGGCAAAAGCTATTGCTTTCTCAAAGACTGTCATAAAAACTGATTACAGGTCTAATGGACCTTGCTTCAAACTCCGAACCTGGAAACCTCCGTTTAAAGAAAGAAATGGTTGACTATTGGGATTCATAAGGCTTTCTTTACATGGTTTGAAAGAACAGGTTTTCTAATGCATGAAATTATGAAAGCTTGCATGAATTTTCCTAAATAAAATCCAACGGTTCCAAATCCTGCTTTTACGTATATTTCGCAAAGTGATAACCGCCATCTTCTGTCCTCTATCTCTTCTTTGGGCCACCAGCGGTGGTAGCTGGAAAACGCCCTCTGAGGACTGTGAAGACCACAGGAGTCAGACTGCTGTGGGTCATGTGGGGAAACCACCGTCAAGAATTTCATCAGCTCAAAATGGGAGACAATTCTCCACACACACTCCAAAATCTGCGCTTCAGATTATTTACCAAAAAGAATCTAGGCAGAATTTTAGATTACCCGATTGTGTGAATGAATGCAGGCTTTGCTGAAAGGGGAATTTCGGGTTCAATTTTGAAAACGTGACATACAGGTATGCTACAAGATGCACTCTCATTGTTAAATATAGTTGTTTCAGCTGTGCCTATAGATTGATGTTGCACTTGAGACCGTCAATGGCATTTCAAAAGCTTTGATTGTACAGGCTTTCAACAGCTTCATGAGCATGCTCAACCAGATTTTAAACAAACTTAGTTGTGTTTTGGGTCCAACCTGTGTTATAGATCAGATCAAAATTGCACCATAGTGTGCCACCCAGGCCGGATCTATTTCATTCAAGTTACAGCTGAACCGCAACTGTTAAGCACAGATGCTAAAATCACTGATAGCCCTATGAATAAGGCACCAAGCTTGTAGTTTATTTCTTCTGAAAGGGACAATAACTTGGGATTCAAAGAAAACTCTCCAGACACATTTACAACCTGATCTTACAAGGTATCGAGCATCTTGGATTCCCATTCAGTAGGCATAAAGGATGTTTAATATCTTAACAGGAGGATCTCGACACTTTGGAAGACAATAAGCATTAGGGGCACAAAGCGCAAGCTTTCTGTTCTATATTACGCTTTTTCTTTTGTATTTATTTCAAAGACACCAGCTATTTTTGATAAATGTAATACATATTGAAGCCACACTTCAGTCACAAAAGAACTTAGAGCTCTCAGATATTTATACTGCAACACTGTGCTCCCATTTAAATGACAAAATTCCTACCGAAATTCCTACTTTGTTGCATGACTCTTCAATGATCTTCCTGTACTCGTTACACATCTATCAGCTTCTCTGTAAGTAAGCAGGCATTCTCTATAATGAAAAACAGCAAATAAAAAAATAGTAAATGTTTTAAGTTTATATACAAAAAAATAGTAAATGTTGTAAGTTTATATATACGCTTCGATATCTACATGTTTTATATTTGGGTTCAGCATCCGGTTAATAAATTTGCTTCTGTCTCAAAGGCTTATTTCTGTAAATTAAAAGCAATTACACGATCAGAGGCAATTAAATTCTGAAACTGGGAAAACAAGTTAGAAATCTGAAGGAAGTATGAATTTGTTCATTTATGAGCAGGAAAAATATTGTTATTTGCACAAAGTAAAACAGAGATGATGTGCAATTGCCTGTCAAAAATCAGGTTAAATTTTGATACCAATGATATTTTGCGAAATTCAGCATATTGGTATAAGGACTATGGATTAAAAGCACATACTGTACCAGGAAGGATCTAGAACTGGTGTCTTTGGAAGAGGCTCACAGGGGCTCTGAAGCACTTGTTTCTTTATTAAGTTCTGTTATTGGAAAAAAAAAACCCAAAAAGTGCGTCAGTGCTTTAGTCTCACAACATTCTTAATAGTAAAAAAGCCTAGAAGGTTTATTTGAAAAACACATAATACGGTAAAAAGTCACAAGAGAAGGAAATCTGAGGCAACACAAGAGGTGAGCCACGTAAGACATAATCCTAGGAATACAGAACTGACAGGGATTTCTGTTCTTATTTCTTGCACTCCTGTGCAGCAGTTCTCCAACAGGCCGGTTTTGCGGGATAGGTCCAGGTGGGACAAGCTGGGGAGCCAACAAGAAAGTCGCGTTTGGGAGAAGATGATGGGAAAGACAGTACTGCAAGATGGCAGGCGGTAAGAAGACTATCCGGCGGAAGAAGTAAGCAGTGCAGACAGCAAGAGCAGGGTGAGGAGGTTGGATAAGTAAGGTTGCCATCTCTCAGCAGGGTCCTCCTAATGGGACATGAGCAAAAGAGCAGGTGGCTGGGAGGCAATGGCTTAACGCCGCAGCTTTTGGCAGCCACACGCGTCCTTTCCTCCCATGATCTGCGATGCTCAGCCTTGCTCCTTCCTTGCTCCGTTTCCGCACCAAACTCCCACCTCCCAGCTGCCCTTTCTGCTCTGTTCCCAGTGACTCCAGCACCATACTTCCCTCTGCCTAGTTACAACCACACCAGTCCTGGGGGATTGTTTCCTATTTTGGGGAGTTGAAAAAAACCTGATCTGGTTCACCTCCTCAAATGAAGAAAGTGCACATATATCTAGTCCATCCTTGACATCTATTTGTCAAATCTATTCTCAAAGGCTTCTGATGAAGGCCATTTCACAACATCCCTAATCTCTCTGTTCCAGCTTTTCCCAATCTTGTCGCTCCGTTTCTTCCCTAATACTTAAGATAAACATTTATTGCAAATTAAGCTGATTTTTTTCTTGTTCTACCTTTGGTAGACATGAAGAGCAAAGGAACACCGTCCTCTTTTATAATAACTCCTTATAGCTTGAGAGACTATTTTCCTTCCTCTAATCTTCTCTTTTTGAGGCTAAGCAAACACGGTCTTTTCAATATTTGAAAGGAGCTCATGTTTTCTGACCTCTGTATAATCCTTGGCTGGCTCCTCCTCAATTTGTCACTATCTCTTTGCACTGTGATGCCTAAAACTGGACTCTGTCTTTCGGTCACAGCAATACCAATGGTGCTTATATGGCATCCTAATTTAATTCATGTCCAAAATAATTACATTAATCCAGGTCTGGTAAAGGTGAAAAATAACGTTCAAAGCAGTCTCTCCACTGGTGCAATGAGTGGAACAGATGCAAACTACTGGACCACCGAAGACTCAATAAAATTCATGTTTCGTTATATCATAGGCTTTTATTAAGTATAATTGCCAACTAGGGCTTCATCCATAGTCGTATGCAAGTAAGAACAGGGTAAGTAAATCTGTGAAGAATATATGAGGATTAACGTAAGTTATTATATGAAGTCTCATTTTGTACAAGGGCAACATGTATGTTAGTGGCTTACTCTGTATTTAACAATGTAGTTATTCCAGGTAATATTTTCTGGAACCAGGCCTGAAGTGCTTCAGTGGAAATTCCTTTACGAGCACACCACGTCTAAAACAAAAAATCTAATAAAACCTAATTGAATACAAGGGGCTGTGCTCATGGCTGCAGAGTCTGTAACTTCTCACTTTGGCTTAGGAACTCAAACACCGTGAAGCAGCTGAGAGCCTCACACAGTTCAGAAACGCTAACAAGGGCTCTGAACGACGTTGCCCCAGCCCAGCTTTACACCAGTGCAGCGTTATCGCTCTTTCCAGTGGAAGCTCATTGTTGAAAAAGTGGTGCGAGACGGGTGGGTGACCTAAGCCCAAAATGTGACTAGGTATGTACAGTAACATATGTATTTGCAAGTAAATACCCGTAAAAGTGTGCCTCTGACAGCAATGTATCTTACGTACGCTGACACATGCAAAAAACGGCAGGGATGTGTACATGACAGATGGGGAATTACAGCATAAATTGCTTTTCTCAGGCACCTTTTGGCCTTTTGCCTTCACACTTGGACACCACGCTATTATTGGCTGATTAACAGTTCTACCCTCCCAGCAAATATGAAGCGTATCAAGGATAACTGATAGAGTACTGAGCCATAAAATGTTTTCTTGGCATTTGTTTGGCCTGTGCTATTTGGGAACAATAAAAGCATCTCATATTCATAATGATAATACATATGTACCACCACAGATCACACCATCAAGCATTCTCCTTCCATCTTATCGTGTTGTGCAAAACGCAGGGATAAACATTAATATGTATTAATAGTATGTAAATACAATTAATCATAATGGGATGTTCCTGACATATTATCACTGCTGTTGATAAAATATAATTAAAATTGTCTGGTCGAATTTTCAGTGCAGCTAGAATTGGCATCTCTGTTCTTGCTGTTTACATGTGTCTATCTAAAGATCATTACACTTCTAAAAATCTCATTATTTCAGCATGTTCCTGGGAGAAAGCTAAGCAGAGCTGCTAGTCCTTTACACAATACAGTTAGTGAAAAGTCATACAGAAGAACGAAAGCCACACCTACAACGACTGAAGCTAAAATGATCACTAGGCTCCAGACAGGACAGGAATTTTAGGCCCCATTCCCTCAAAAGATTATAGAGAAAATGAAACGGGCAACACCTGTGTTCCTGAGCTTGCATGCCCACGTGATGGGAAAACATTCAAATCCAAGTTTTGCATTGTTCAGAGACTGGTGGACTTTATTAAACGTGAACTCCACGGAAAAGCTCCACGAACTGATGAAGAATCACAAGAGGACTATTGTTTTGGGGAGCTGAAACTGCTTTGAAAAAAAAGAAAGGCAGTATTTTGAGGAGGCGACAAAGGTAAGAATGAGAGTAGCATACAGAGAGTGACCCAGAAACCATTTTTCACTGTCTCTTCCAAGAAAAGAGTGAGGTAGGATATACTGAAAGAAGCAGGTGGTGGGTTTGGAGACAAAAGAAGGGGTTCTTTGTGCATTGCCAACTCATCCTCGGAACTCCCTGCTGCCGGATGCTGAGGATGCCCTAATTTTCTTCAGGCTCAAGAAGTGGCATGGCAAACAAATGGGAGAAAAGTCCATGCCCTCGCCTACTCTTCCCCTATAGCTAACTTGTTTAAGTGGCATCAAATCCTGTAATACAACATCTCAAACAAAAGAGAGCAACAGTGCTGTTATGTTTTTACATGTATTTAGGTACACGTACGCAAGCAAGACCGTATTTGCAACTGCTCTTAATGTGAGTGAACTCTGACTACACTGTATGTACTAGAATAGTAATATAAGGCAACGCAGTGTTTTCCCTACATCTGCTGTTTTCCTTTAATACAATTAATTCCACGTATTTAGACTCGCCAGTAGCCAATACTGTATTTTTGCCACAAAAGGGAGAGAGGGAAGGCAAGACTATCTCACCGTATTCTTTAAACCCTCCCCGTGATTTGGCAGGGTAGGCTAGATTATCATGCTGGCGTAATGCAGCTGATGAGATATAACCCATTATTGTAATTTAAAAATTACTTGCCTTTTTAAAGGTCACACAGCTGTTTTCAGTTATATAATCTGTAGAACGATGTAATGGAGTAGGAATAAAGATACAGCAAAAAAATATGACTGCCAACAACATGCGTGTCCCACACTTGAAGATCTTCCTACTTCTTTTCTGTCTTGATAAATGAAAATTCATGCAACGCTTTTTTAAAAGCAGATTGGGCCTACATGTTTAGCCACGCATCCTGACTAGGTTCACTTGGAATGGAAGCAGTCGTACTTGGAGATTTTATGAATATAAAGATTAATGAATTTGTACAATTTGGGCATGCAAAGCATTTTTATCAGGCATATTCCATTTAGAATAAGCAGTAAACCATATATAAGGGTTGTGTCCAAGTTTACTGAATAGGGCCCTTGGTAGCTAATGTAACATTTCTCCAACAAATCAAAGGTATTGTTCTATGCTCACATGAATATACAGTAGCCATTACCTTAAATTTAAAACTCACTGTGAGCAGCAAACACACTGTGGGGATATGAAGGCCATATTGTATCAGTGGAGTCTGCAGAGATTTTCTTCATATGGCTTTGCCTGGTTGAAATATATGTTGCAGTTGAAAGCTAAAGGGATTACTTTTGAATAGTCATCACAAAGGTTGATTATATTCGTATATCATTTAGCTGGACCCTGCAGGCTATTATTCCATTAGCTGTGCTGGCCCTGCACTGTCAAAAAGTTGATCATATAATGTAAAAAGGTTACATGCTCTGTTAAGGTATATGAAGTAACTTGAAACAGTAATCTTTTAAGAGCACTACAGCTTTGTACTTGAAGGTAGATTGCATTTAAAATAAAAACCCACAAAATGGAATAAATACAATAAACCTACCTCCGTTTCCTATTTTTCCTACTTTGAATAGGCCGTGTATAATTTGAGTAAGTTAATTGTACCAGGTAAGATATTGGCTATAGAGTATTTTTTCAACCTCAAGTCCAAAGAACCATACCTCAAAACAGCTGCATCTTTATGCGAAGCGCTTACTGAAATGACGTTTCTGGTGAAAAAGATTTGCTGATTATGTTTCCCTTGCACATACAAACACACACACACACACACACATTTTCTTTCAGTGCTTAATAAAATGGATCTTCAGACGGTTCCATTATGTGGCTGCCTTAATATTATTTTATGCTAAAACATGGACAGTGCATTAGATTGAAAGCATCTTACTGTTCCACAAGGCACAGTAATCATGGACTATCCCTAGATAGCAAATGCTCCCATTGGGGAAACAATACCAACAACCCGGGCTAATGAATCACAGTAGTTATTAATCATGGGCATTTGTAAGAGCCGCGTATAATAGAGATGAACTCTCAAGATTAGAAAGGTTAGAAGGTGGGACTGAGAAAAGGACAGGAGATCATCCAATTGCGTTTTAGAATAAGTTTATGGACGAGTATTTGCTTCAATACCATTGTGCCCATGCTTCCTTCAGTCTGTCTAAGCAGGCAGAAAAAGAGAAACAATTCAGTCGGCTCCGTTCACTTAGCTTTCAGATCCTTGTAGGACAATTTGGCAAAAATAAATAAATAAATGCACACATACAAGACCCTTAGGGCTTATGGCCTAGTTAGAAATGAGACAGTGCTTCTTTTATTAGACAAAGTTGTTTAATTTAGATTGTAAAAGCGAGAGTTGGTTCTCTTTCAGTATACCGTATATATTATTCAGGGCAATGAACGAGTCTTTATGAGTACAAATGGGAGCCTTTAATGAACTACAGCAAGCATTTGAGCAGGTAGGTTTCTCTGAATAAAGGCTTCACAGATGGGTAAGTTTATGAATGAGAAGCAGAATTTATTTCATATGCTTTTAAAGAGCCTACTCAGACTAAGGCACTGTAAGGAAGGTGCAAGGTTTTTCTGGTTTGGATGAGAAAGCCTAACGGGAATATGAATTTTTCCCTGCCTAATAACTTCCATTGTTTACTTATATTCAACAGTCCCCAGACAAGTTAATCTTCCTCTCTCACATAGTTTGGGCACGTGCCAGACATTTGTACAACAATGGAAATCTCTCTTGATCTTACATTTTTCAGTTCTGTTCATTGTGAAAATTATACCCTAGTCTGTGACAATACAGAATAGCAGCAACTTTCGCACAAACCATTGCTTGAGTATCAACCTTAAATAACAGCGCTCTCAGGTCGGATTGTTGACTGTAGGTAGAAAAAAGGGCCAAAATATGACACTGTGTCTTTTCTGTATCTGGAAGTTAGAGATCACAAAAATTCTACTCAAATTTTGGTGACACAGAAAAATCAGCTTTGAAAAACAGTCATCAAGAAGATCACTTCAAACATGAAGAAATCTAAACAAAATAGCAGCCAGTTTTTAGTTTCTAGTTTTACCTTTACTGTCAACCAATTTTACATGAAATCCAAAGTATTAGTTTAAAATTTCAAACTCTGGCTCTACTCCAACCCAAGGTAGGGAGAAATTAAGGAAACAGTATCTCCAATTCAGTATTTCAAAACTTTCTCAGTCGAAGGCAAAGTTTTCTGGCAACACAAAGCAGGCTCAGCGCCGGCCCAGCTGGTTACTCAAGGATTCCACAGTGCAAAGGAGAAGTCCCAGAAGGCCCAGAGAAGGGTTTCTTTTCCTTCACATCCCCGTCCCCCCCCGATGCAGAATAAAGATCACAACTGGAACCTACTTGCTGTCTCCTAAAGACAGGACAAGCCCCGGGGGAACTTCCCGAGAAAGCAACGTTCCGAGCAAAGGGGCAGCTGCTTGCTCTCGTGGTAGAAGCCAAACTCACCCTTGGCTACCCTGAGGAGTCGGTGAGGAGAGAACGTGCAAGCACTATAAAACCAGTTCCACTGGCTCGCTCTCTGCTGAGAACGATGAGCCACCACTAAAGATTGAGCCCAAATCGACTTAGAAATCCTTGTGAGAGGAAATCCTTATCTTGCTCACAGCACTGGTATTTTATAGTCCTGGAGAACTTTTGCCAGCATTTTTAAAGATATTCCTATAGCCTTTTACAGAAAGGCGTATCTTGATGAGATATGCACAGAAGTTTTTAACACACCTCTTTAGAGTTATGAATGAAATCTAATCTCACCGCAAAGGGTAAAGAAGCAGTAAGCGGACTGATGTTTCAGACAACATAATGGTCATAACAGAAGTAGCACATTTGTTCCCAATTTGTGTGCAGAATTATCATTGCTACACTCATTTTAAAGCAAAGAAAGGTATATCAGGTGCTCAGTAAACAATTACAATACTGTTGATGTGAAAACACACGATTTCGGGCATAGCGATGATTCTAAGACCAATTCATGCCCAAATCAGTACACTGAAAAATTCTTGCTGCCTTCCCCCAAATCACTACAGTCCTTGTCCTGTAAAACTAAGAAATACTCTGCCTGAGAGCCTACTTTATGCACTTGCTATGCAACTCCCTTGCATGGCTACGCATAAACACCTTACCCTTTACTCATATTGACATACTGGACTAAGTCTGTTAAGTACTTGTTATAAAGGTCCCACTAAAAACTGCAAGACAGGATAGCAGGACAGATCGTAACTGCATTTTGTAAACACCATCTTCTACCCATTGAGCACAATACATCACTGAACAGAGGAGCTCAGTATTTAAATCACTGGTAGCGTGCGGTATTTATTTCTGACTATGCAGCTTGATGTGTCTTCAAAGGATCTAGCTGTCAGAGAGTGCTTAGCACCCCTTTCTCTGAAATTCAGGTCTCAAAGGTGTCCCAAAGGGAGGGAAAGCTGGAAAGCCCAGATTACTTAAACACTTCCTTTTGCTTAATTATATGCCATTAGCATACTGAGGTTCAAATACAGTATCACACTGCTCTGATTAGAGGTATCTCTGATTTTAATTCTTTTTGCTTTTATCTCTGTATTTTGACATGAGTGCTCTATGTCATTTTGTTGAGAGTTTCTTGCTCTGCAGATCTCATTCTTTATGTTCTGGTTTGGCTCTGCTGTTTTCTGGCCTCTAAAGGCTCACCTACCCTTCTATAATTATATGTAAGAGTACTTCTTCATGGCTGACACCTCCTTATTTCAGCATCTCCAGTGACTACTCTGCCTGGTGGCTCACAAACTGTTTATCGTCTGAGGCCACTATAAAGCAGGTTTTTTTTGCCTGGGAAACTGTTTTGCAAGAGCTTAGCCAAAGGTATCTTCTGGGTACAGAAACTGAAGCCAGTGAAGCAGACAAAATCCAGCAATGCATCTGCTATGAAAAAAAGGATGCCAGGGAGATTTTTTTCTCCTTATCTGACTTTAGTTTTACATCTTCTAATGCATCTTAGGCATGAGTGCATCCTCTCGGGCTAAGGAGATGTAGGAGAAGCATCTGGAAGATTATGTTCTCTAAAAAGAAAATACAGAATCCCTTATGGAAGTATCAGTTTTCTTGTGACTGAGGTTTTCTGGGGAGAATATAATTCTCTGTAGCAGCTAAAGTTCTCCTCTAAGATTGATGCAAAGTGCTCCTACTTCTCTCTCAAAAAACCCCACACAACCAAACAACAAAAGAACAGCTGCTGGAAGTTAAGGGTCCTTGCATTCACATGTGGTGACACACTTTTAACGCTATGCGAGATACCTCTCCCACGGACACTTTGGAGAAGCTTCTTTGTCCAGTTTTCCTTGCCGATTTTACCGACAGAGTGAGATCAGACCTACTTCTCTTCACCAGGCACAGGGAACAATACTTTTCTTGGTCAAAACAACACCGAGTGTTGGGTTTCTCCCTCTTCGTTTTTGGATTTATGGTCATGTTCTTTCAGACAACATGGGATAACTTGAAAGGCCACTACTTCTTCCATCTTTAGAGATAAGTGGAGAACTCCAGCTTTCAGGCCAGTCATCCGCTTCTTTTGATGAGAAATGGATTCACATGAAAAAAAGATTACACTGAAAAGTGGAAATGGATTTTCTGTTTTATTAGCAGTCAGCGTAAGACTTGTGAGCTACTTTAGAAAGTTACAGAACTACAGAGATCTTTAAGAACATGCCAGTAGAACCTAGAATTTAAAAATAAATGCTCTGGCTAGTCTGGGCCCAATCCCCAAGTGATGCCACCAATGCAGCTTCACTAAAGTCAGCATGGTTATGTCAGCTTTGCCAAATTGCTTCAAAACAGATCTTTTTAGAAAACATTTGACTCCAGTCATTTTAAATTCTCTTTGAATTATGCCATACCAATCACATTGTTTTGCTCTAGGAACAGCAGAGCTTGGAAACATCCGCCAGGCAAACAAATGTTTACTTACCTTATAAAGTAAAAGATGTCACCCTGCTGCTCCACTCCTCGACTGCAGTGATGAGGCTGAGAAGGGAACCACCACCGGCTACCCTCAGCGGGGCACAGACTTATTGAGGCTGAAGGGAGGCGTGGACTTCTCGGCCTGGGGGAAGGAGAGCAGCGACGGCCGATCCGCTTTCTTTTGGACCTTTCCCCCAACCTTGGTGCAAGGGGAGAAGAGGGACCAGCGCTATTTCTGTGTTGCTGCCATAGGTTAGACTGTTCAGGGAAGGTTTGACTCTCAGTCCTGCCCCTCACAAAGGCATCAGTGGAAGCGGAGGCAGGCACCATTTCAGTTACGGCTGCTGCAAGTTTGAAATGCCTTCCTAAGATGTGGTAAATCATGCAAAGTCACCGGCTCAGAAATAGGAAAGGATTTTTCTCCAGGGCGTTAAGTCTGAGGGGGATTCTGGCAGCCTTTTTTCTTTTTTTTAAAACTGTTCTCACAATCCAGGAAACCTGTTTTGAAACTAACATAGGTTTGAAAATACCACAATTTCCCCAAATTCACAAAGTGACTGCGGAACTTAGGATGATTTCAGCTATCTGAATCTGCTCCAGACCTGGGGAACCCTTGACTGTGCCATCATCCCTTTCACGGGAGGAACTGAGAGTCTCTTTGGAAGCTGGATAAATTCCAAGCATTAGGGAGAAGACTCTGGCTAACAGTAATTCGGTAATTTAACACCAGGCTGTACTCAGATGAATGTTTGGTGCTTCGACAGGAAAGCAAGCCTTCCCAATAAAACCAATAGATGTGTAGCTTTCCCCTTAAAATCCGTGCTGGAATCTGTATTTTCTGACCTAATCATGTTCCACCCTCACCACAAAGCTCACAAGGTATAACAGACAAAATTTCTTGCTATAAATTGCAATACAACACCCCTGCTTGGAGGCTTAAGAGTCTTCAAGCAAAGCCTTGTTCCATCAGAAGGAATATTTCACAGGCACAGATCTTGAAGACTGCCCTTCTTCCAATAGCAGAGCCCTAGTTTGATCCTGGTGTGCAAATTCATTTATCAGGCATAAAACTAGAAAACTAGAAACTGTACTTTGGCTTCTTCTGGGTTCTGTTCAGACTGTACCTATTATATTATGAACCAGCTCAGAAGAATATTTGTAATATGAAAGAATAAAAATGCCAGCCTTTCGCAGAGGCTTTATTTGAGCTGAGCACTGGTTTGTGGTGAACAACCGTATCCTTCGCATGCATCTTCCGCGATCACATAAACTCAGCGTTCACAAAGGGAGCACCGTGGGTCACGGGTAAGCCTGTCAGGCAGATGGCTAACGGTCTTGGAAAGGTTCACCTGCCTGACTGCAAATCTCTCTGGTGAGCTGCTTGCTGTGGCTCTATTTAATTCTTAATCTTTGCTTCTCTGTTTAATTCCTAGCTGCTTTAGAGACCTGTTGTAACACAGCAGTTAAAAAAAATATTCACATGTACTTTCGGGCCTCCCCAAAGAGCACTAACTTGACACGTAGGCCATGACAGCTGAGCTTGGACTACTAAGAAATCTAATCCAGGGTTTCCATCATCTCAGTTGTTGCCTTTCTTTCATTACAGTTTGACTCAGCCCTTAATGGATTCAGCTTTATAAAATCAGAAAAAGAGGGAAAGAAAGCAATTTATTCATGTTTCACTAGAGCTCACAGAAGACATGAAATTTCTCTAAAAATGCAAATTATTTTGTGCCACACAAGTGAAACTGGGCAGCTAAAGCTCTTAGAGGATGGCTCTTTCCCAGGGCTAATGTTTTTATACCCAGTGATTGAATAAATCGATCCCTTTATTATCACATCTCTTTTACTCTCATTTTTCTTCAGAAGAATGTGACCAAAGGTACCAAAGCGCCCTTTTTAATTCGAAGAAAATTGATTATGCGTGTTAATTTTGTTTTTAATCCCAGACATATCAAAATAAATACCATAGACATGTGTGGCAGAAATCAATCTCTCTTAAGCATCAAGTTGGTAAAAACAAGGATTTAGTAAGAATCCAAGATGTAGAAGACTAATGTACAAACTAAGCCCTTATTTATGTAATGTGCCTTTATACAAGCTCAATATAAACCTGAAAGAAACTATTTCAGAAGAGCAGAAATGGTTTACTTGCACTGCATCAAAAATGACCCCATAAGACCTCCTTTACTGAGATAGCCCAGATATTTAATGTGAACATACGTTTTTAAAGGATTTCTTGTCTTATGTCCAGTCATTCTTGTTAATTCATGGGACAGCATACTGCAGATGTGCTCTTTTTTATGTTACATAAAGCAAAAATTACATTTAACAAGTGTAAGGTTGGTCATAAAAAATAAATAAAAATAGACTCTTAAAAGCTGGGAAATCACAAAGTGAAGCTATCAGTCATTCTTATTGAGAAGGGTGAGGACAATGTGAAATAAAACTTGCACATCTATGAACAGACATTCCTAAAATGCCAGCACTTGGCTGTTATTTCACATTCTCTATAGGTTGCCTTCATTGGCCCAATATTTCTTCCTTTAGGGTAAGCTGCAATGCACATTTTCACTAGATGCCCTTTCTAGTCACTGACTTCAATTTTAATAATAATTAAGTTAAATATTTCGAACCTATCTGCAAGTTTGTGCACTTCAAAGAATAGAAAACAAAGTCAATGGTACTTTTTATGTGCTCTACTTCTGGGTAAGAACTTCAACGACGTATTTGTTTTAACAGTCGTATTCTTCATTAATATAATTGTTTAATATGCAAATAAAATAACTTTCACAATGATTAGTTTTCTAATACTAATCCAAATCTAAGTACCAATTTGTGCACCTTATTGATACGTACACTAATCATACCATTATTATTGGTATTTAATTCTATATGGTTTTACTCCTTCCTGAGTGCAGATGAGAGAAGCAATACCTCTTCAAAAAAGGAATATTCTCTTCTATTCTTTACTGACACTAAGATCTTCATCCTGCATACATCATTTGTAGCCAAGTACTATTCTCCCCAAAACCTCTTCTTAAATTGGCATAAGATGGCATATTCAAAGACTTACAAGGAATTTCTAATTAGAAGCTACTCTTAAGGAGATTTGGTACAGCATAACTTCAAGTCAAGAGATGGAACCAAAATGGCTTGTGAGGCAGGGAGGTCAGATTTCCTTGTACCAACACAGAGAGGACAGACAGAAAAGTTGTTCCTTTGGACCACTCACCACCATTAGGCACTACCAAAAATTGCTGTCTCACCTCAACAAGATGGATGGAGTCCACAATAAGTCAACAGTGAGACTTTTAACACAGTTTGAACCTTTCCCAAAAGCGGGCACTTCTGGAGTAACACAATCCCAGCCCTCTTACTTGGAAAGTTCCACAAGGTTTAAGTCTAAATTTAGTTCTTTGTAACACCTGGGTACAGCCGTGAAGGGGAAAGATCAGATCAGACAGAACCAAATGCCAGCAACGTGCGAGTGACTTGCATGGACCAGGAGACTTTGATTTGAACCACAACTGAATGTTCCATTTTGATGTGTTATTTAAGTTATTGAGAATGTTACCTGATTCAGACCAGAACGACTACATCCATGGAAGCATATTTGCACATTAGCTAAATCACTTCTGAATTTTGGTCAGTCTTTCATTATTCTAGACGTCTAAGTGAAATTCAGAAAGAGGAATCACTCTGTGGTCTTCTACGACACTGTTAGTTTAGAAATTGCTAAGTAAATTCACCTGTAGTGAAAGTATAGGCTTCTCAAACACACATCTTTTTGATATATTTACGTGCACATTATAGTTTGTAACGGCAAAAAAGCTTCACAATTAATAATTGTATGAAAAGGCAAGCTTAGTATGAAATTGGTTTTCCTATTTTATAGGAAAAACATGTCACAGAGAGCAATATTTACAACTCAGTTCCCTGGGAGCTTCTAAGTAATGCTGTAACAAAGCAGAGTATTTTATTATAACTTATTCTGAAGTTTAATTACACACCCACGCACACACAAAGGATTTACAAATAAATAAAGACTACAGCTACTAGCATTTTAAAAGTAGTTTTAGTAGAGAAGCTCAAATTATGAAATGCGAGAGATTTATTCTGAAGACTTCTGAATCTGTTTATGGACAACTACATTTATTAAAACAATGCTAATTATTTTCTATATAATACGTTTGCTAAGGAAATACCTATTCACCGAAAGTCAGGGTGAACAAACAACTTAATGCGAGCTGCATCACTGCCAAATCGGTGGTTCAGGTCTGGACTAAATCCTGCCTTTATAGAACTTCACAAGTCTCTTCATTACCCACTGTGGGGATTGGTACTAAATGGTTGTAATTTTAATAATCTGAACGGAATTCTTCCATTAATGGCATCTGAAACCTGGTGATTCTAATGAAACGTTTTTTGTACAGCTAAATATTTTCTATAAAATGTTAGGTCAGGGTTTTTACCTCGCACTCAAGTCACCAAGGGAATTAAAAATCTTAAAACTATATTTGTATTCCATTTGCATTCTCCCCAGCTATACTAAGATTATGGTTGAACCTCACTTCTAAAGATGTTACATAAAACAAAAACAAAAACAAAAACAAAAAAACCAAAAAAACAAAGAGAGAGAGAGAGGGGGAGAGAAATGAAAAGCTAACTAGATCCTCAATATTCTTAAAACAGACCATAAAGAACTATCTTGAATACAAGAGAGCTATGAAGGGAATCGTAAGCTTCTCTCCCAAAAGAGAGTCATTGAATCAGGCATCAAGGAGTGCCTGAGAATCCCAATTTTTCAGTTTTTCAGTTTACAAGCTAGAATCAATACCCTCTGAATTTTTATTCCAACTGTAGCATTCACATAATATAATCTTGTTCATTGAAGTATTAAGTCCTACCTTAACAGAAGTGCCTAATGCTTTATTTTTAGGGTTTCTTCAAAACTTCACTACTTTTAGTTCTTGACCTAAACCTACCAGTGAGCCAGTTCATTAAAAAAAGTCTGTTCTTGTGTCAACATTATCCTTTAAAAGGTCTTCTAACTTGGTGTTTATTCATCTGTGTATGTGTATGCACTCTGCTATCTATGGTGGGATTTGGAACATGCACTAAGTATTTCATTGTATGCAGAGCTTATACCAGCAAGCTTAAAAGGGTATCTGTCTGGATTTTTTTTTTTTTTAAATATTGCATT
>VYZV01040133.1:15460-49763 GCA_013401275.1 Pandion haliaetus
ATGAATTTGTGTCTTGTTCTAAGAAGACCTACCTACCCTCCAGTAAGATGTCGTACATATTCTCACAATTGTCATCACTGAGCTTTCCAGGCCCTTTGTGATTTTTGCAGCCAGTACTTGGGTTGCTATATTTGGTGGGTTTTATGGTACCATATACCCTCATGCTATGCATCAAATTAAAGGCATAACTAATAACAAGCACCCATCTGCATGTGGCATCTAGGGTTCAGAAACTGAAAGAAGGAAACGCAACCGCCTCTTCTGTTGGGCACTGCCTGTGGGAGGCAAGACTAGGGGCTGAATTCAAGTATAAATGTGTTCCCAGTTGGGTAGGAATTCTCATTCCTTTTAGACCATTTGAATCTTTCAGTAAGAACATTTCACAGGATGATATCGTTTAAGAGTAATTAGCAGATATTTAAAAAAAAAAAACCCAAAACAAAACACCTTCCCCCCAAACCTAATCAAAGCATCTTAGTACGAAAATACAGGTAATTAATGGGAATTTATTTGACTATGTAAACAATCCCACTTGGAATAGATTTTGAGTTTTGAGGCTGGACTATAAATACTTTACACACAACTTTCTGTATAATCAACTTTCAGCTGGGGCCTGAGTGAATAACTGATCTGTTTCGGCTCACCTTCCCATCTGTTCAGCTCTGCCAGTGCTGTCTGCCTTGACATCCTGCCCTGCTGTTTCTCTAAAAACATGACCATTCACTATACCCTGTTTGGTCCTTTCAGAAGGCTCAGTCTTTCAAGGATGCCTTCAGTTAACCTGGTAAAGACTCTGCTTAGAGATGATGTGGACTTTCATTGGAAAGAGGAACTTTTGGAGACCAGACAAGTCTGCCTGTTGGAAATTGATTTACAGCTTCTAGTAGAGGAGGCACAAAGGTGTTAATTTGTGATGGGGAAAGGGAAATTTATTATATTTAATTTTATTTAGTTTAAAGATGTTAGTAAGTCATATGTGCTTCTCACTCTTGTGGTCAATGTCTTGGTGGAAGAAGACTTCTTATTGTGTGTTCTTTGGGAAAGGGACTTATTAAGGGCTTTCTTATGGAGTGGAAAAATATCTAACAAGTTTCTGTTACAACTGCAACAACATCACAATAGGAAAAAAGTTCCACCTGGGAATTTTCTGTAAAGAGATTTGAAGGACTTCCTAGAAGGAGGTGATAAAGGAATCTTCATAGTCAATGTCCACAATCTATCATGTTGAGAATGAAATCTCACATGTATAACAGCCTCAGATGAGAAAAAGGAACCATCTTAAAAACACTGGTCAAGAACTCTGAATGCCTATTGCCTCTCACATGGGGACATCCTTCATCCATGTTCACAAGTACTCTAAAAGTTTAGGTGTCCCCATGTGCTCATGAGTGCTCCCTGGTGCATCGATCCTTTGGAAGGTTCGGTTGGAACGGTAATTGAGGAAATCACAAGACTGCATTATTTATGGAGATCATCTGGTCTCACAGTTCACTATGCAATATGGAAACAACATGTAGCTGGATATCAAAGGCCATGACAGCTGCAGAGGGCCACATCTTTTTCCAATATCACTGCTCTGAGGGGGGAAAAAAATGTCTTCTTTCTGAGCTCTTCTGCATCACTGATTTGACTCAGAGCCTTCAAGGAAGGTCTGCAAATCAAAAGGTATCAGTGAATGGCTTGTGAATTATTTTGTGAACAAAGTACAGATCATTAAAGTCAAGTTCCCTTCTGTTTCTAATTACTTCTTCCTTAATTTAATCCCTTTACAATAAGAGAAAATACAGAATGAGTGAATGGCAGAGTCTACAGAGCGATGGTCATGAAGGTGAAACAAAGAGCAGTTGATTCTGGTCGGCTGGACTAGACTCAAGGCTAACTGTGTGGCTGACAATATACAGGTAGGTCTGAACTCTGTTAGCACATTCCTTAGTGTGTAGGGAACACAGTTTAAAATGGTAGGAGCAATACAGATCTGAAGAAATCCAACGATCTGATTTGACTCACATCAGTCCCTAATTTGCTGTTTCTAAATAAGATCACTGGAAAAAGCAGTAAAGTTGGCAATGTACTGTTGCCCATGGCAAAGAAGCCGCACCCTTGAGATGCATCATTTGGAGCTTTGCTGTCTTTATAGTTTGAGTCCCTGTGGTACAAAGGCAAGGCCTAGCAAGTTGAGGTGAAAATAAAGGAAGGCCTGTGGCATACCCAGAAGGGCCACAACCCTGCCTCAGTTTCCATTTCATTGAAAGAACTGCAGAGATTTACTCATATCTCAGGCAGTCCTGAGATGACAGTTGCAAAGGGATCCTAAATGCCATGGCATTGATAAAGCAGGCCAAAATTTGTTTCAGGTTTTATTTTTTTTTCACCTTGGCAGCTTTCTTTTCCTTGAAGAAATACTGAGAAAATCTGTGTAAGCTGCTGCAGAGCAGACAGAAGACATGCTGCTCCTTTTGTTTGCTTATTCCTTCTGGACTATGCCAAAAAAAGATGCAGAACTTGTTACTTTGCAAATTCTTCCCTGAGAAAGCACTTGTCTGATACTGAAATATGACTACTTGGCTTCCTAGGCTGTCAATTCTGATTTACCAGTTCCATGCTCTCAGTTCAATTCTATAAGCAAAGGGAGCAGCAATAATGGTAGTAGCACAAATAGAATGAAGATGAGGGTGGCTTTAGGGTGGGATCACATTCCACATACACTAGTCAGTCTGACTTCTCAGTAGAGGAATTCCTAGAAAAAGAAGGAATTGCTGTTTATCCACCTTTTTTTCTGTACAAAGGCTGTTGGGGAAAAAGAGCTCTTTCTTCCCATTCACCTCTGTTCTCATCACAGATGTTTGTGCCCTGGTGAATAGTCTTCAGTGCTTTGATGATCTCAGTTTCAAAGGCTGCAGAGAGGTCTTCCACTTCTCTGAGATCTTCCCACTAACAGATCCCTCTATTAAGTTATTCTTTGTCCCCATAGTTTCCTTTCCTTAACTACACTGATCCTACCTTCTCAGACTGTATGAAATCATTCCTTTTATATAGGATTTTTATATTATATCTCATATAAGGAGGAGAAGGAGTTGCATGCATGCACTGCCCCATCTTAATTCTGTGGGGTTTTTTTGGACATACCCAGAGACCATTAATGTTGATAACGTTGTATTTCTATGTGGCATTTCTTAGCCACATTTATGTGCTCTTGGCCACACACCATGCGGCTGTGGTGGTGAATGTATTATAAGATATAGACAGAGACGGAAGCAGGAGGATTAAAAAAATAAATGTGAAAGGCAACTGTAGATAGATTTGACATCCCAACATTTCCTTATCCCTCAGCAGACGCATTTATTATTTGTACATTTCCAGCAATGTAAAAAATGCCTTTTCCAAATTCCCTGCATTGAAAGGGGGAGAGTTTGAGCAATGAGGGGTATCCCAATATAATTTGTACAGCTCAGACCTTCAGCTCTGAAACCTCTAAGCCATGAATATATCATGTGCCTACAGTTATCATGCTTAAGAAACAAATGTGGCACTCTACCAGCTTCAGACTGGATATAAAGGCCATATTACTGTCATCCAATCTGGAAATGATGAAGGCTCCAGTCATTGAAGAGCACAATGCTAAAGGAGTCAGAAATCAGCCTTAACAGGCTGGATGAGAAACACAGATATTTCCATTTAGAAGGGAACTGTTTTGTGTTCAGATCTCTTGAGTTCCTCCTAGTTCTAGAGGTCTTGAACTTGAGTCTGCTGCAGTATGTGTCAGCAGGTCTTTCTGCAAACCCCGGAGTGCTTTGGATGCACAATGCTAGCTTTGAAGCTGGCAAAAGTCTGAAAACTTTGCATAAAACAGGGCACCTTCAAGCAGGAGTTAAAGGCAGTCAACTGCAGCCCTTTTCCTGACAGCAGAATAGGACTAACCACTATTAGTCACACTTGCAGAACAATTAATACATTCTTCCGTTGCTAAACAAATTCAATTTGCAAGACTAAGCCATACAAAAGAGTGGAGGGGTTTTAACACATGCCAGTTGTATTTTATTTCTCTGTCTCCAGATGGCAGCGAGTACAGAATGAGGCTGCATTTCTCGGTGTGAACATGAATCTGCATCTGCAGCCTCTGTATGCCACAAAGCCTGTGACTCATTCAACTGCTTTGCACTGGCTGGGCTACTGCTGGGTTTGTGTAACCATGTCCTCTCAGGACTGGGTCCCCAAGTGCTCCAACAGACAGGCCCGGATCTGCATGTGGTTAAGTCAGAAGAAGGCAGATCTAAGTACATCAGGGATCTTTAACCAAATTTGACAGTAGCCACTGAATTCAGGACTCAGTTTCTGTCCCTGAAAGCCTGTCTGCCCCAAAAGCTCTTAGAATAATGCCCAGCACAACTGACTGACCTGCCTGCCCTTGTGTTTTATACTCAGAGTGAAGAGCACTTTTTAAAATTTTGAAACCATTCTCATTCCCAGAAATGTGAATGAAAACAGGTCATGCCCATCTATGCAGACTGACTGCAGATGCCTTTCTCATCTCTTTTCTTCAGCAAACTGTACCAGTCTCTCCAATTTTTGTGCAGGTCACTACAGAAAGGAGATATCCCCACAATTTGTATGACCTACCCCCTTTGAATGAGAGGAGTGCCTGCAAGAGGGATGGATAGTTTCATACGAGTAGAACCACCAGATATAGGCAGTGATATAACAGTTCTTCTAATGCATTTCCTAATACTCTTCTAACAAAAAGTACTGAAATAGTTCATAACCATGAACTTATGTGAGTGCAAATCTCTGTTCACGCAGGTGCATAACTTCCATAGCTGTTTGGATACCTGTCCCCATTCATATGCTGGTGAACTCTGCTGAAGTCATACAGTGGAATGAATCAAACATCATCTGGTGTTGCAGCTCTACCCTGTCCACGTTTCTTTGGTCACCCATTCTCATAATACTCCTGTTTTCTTTCCTCAGTGAGAAGTGATACTGTTTTTGTTTGTGTGTGTTACTATAGCTTGAAGGAGCCTATTCATGTGTCTGTAATCCACAGAGGTAACTCAAGATGAAATAACATTTTTGTTATCTAATCATCTGTGATGGGTAAAGGTAGAATAAGGGCATTAAATAGAAGAGTCTGAACCTCTGTCTTTTAGCACTAGCTAAGTCTTTAGACCTTGTTGTCTCCATGGTAAATGGCAATCTCCCCATATTAGAGGTGTATCAACAAAGAGTTCTTAGTTTCTCTATTCATGGGAGATACAAGTAGGAGAAATTTGACAGATATGCATTTATATGTCTGTGATATAGAAAGATTACCGGCTACCATGGAGGTAACAGGCCTAAAGACTATGTGACTGCTGTCTAATGCCTGGCCTTTGCAAGTGCCAACCAAGTAACATCATGAAAGGGGTGGACAACTAGCTGTGGCTGTTGCCCCCCCACACACACACACACCTCTCTGCTCACTAGCTGGTGCAGAATAGAAATTCACACTAATTTCCAAACCAAGAAAGGCCAAAGCTAATTCTGGGTGCTACTAGGAGCCTGCCAGCACACATCACATGGCATGAGGGTTCAGATGGTAGGGGCTTTACTCTGCACACTGCTACAGATGAACACCGTGCCTGTGGGAATTCATGCCTTGGTTGGTTTTACAAGGCTCTGAATGTATAAGACTGAATTTATAGTTTTCTTAGTGCTGTTTTCTCATCATAGTGGCTCCCTCTGTGAGAAGGAAGGCAAGCAAGCAACTAGAACATTAGAAAGTATTGTATTTATTGGGTCCTGTAGTCATCAAGAAAGTGGGAGGCAGAAAAAAAGTATCCTCTCAGGAGAGATACAGATTAGACTTTGAGTCAGTCCTACAGCCAACTGTTTTAAAAGCCCCAACAGGGGCTTAACTATTTAAAAATTATTTAGCTGCTGAAACTGCGCCATATGAATTACTTGGAATTAAGGAGATGAGAATCATGAGGAAGGAGTGAGGGGCTTTATCGACTCAGCACTAAATGTTCAGCTGAAAAAGGGTGGGCAGGCAAGACAGCTCATAGATGCCTGTGATTTCCAAGTGATCCATGAATGTTTATTGGGATGTCATGTCTCTGACCCCAGAATGGGATGCAAGCCAATCTGTATAAAAAGATACTCTTATATTCCTGGCATAGTTTTGTGGTGAGCAGAATCTGCTGGATGTATATTTTATGTTTCAGGTTGCAGGGGCCTGTGTGGGAGTTTTATATAATGTCTTTCAAGATTTATTTGGTTAAACTTTACAGTTATAATCCTTAGAGAAAATTATTCTCAGATGCTGGATCCTGCCTGTATAATTTGAATGAGATTATGCACACACACAGAGGCAATCTCATACTCGTACACAGCAGCAACTCTATCGTGCATGTTTCTCAAGCCCTCTTCTCCTAAATATCTCTGATAACATATTTATCCTTGCAGCCACCATATGGGTAAACCAGTGACAGTCTCCCCATGACAGATTGATACACAGACACATTGGCTTACATGCAGACAGTGCCTACAGTTAAGTGTCTCCCTGGAGTCATTGTGGTTAGTGAAGACAAACTGGTATGTCCAGGTGTCTAAGCCCACCAAAGACCTGAACCGTCTGTGGAAGGCAGAAACTTCCAGGTTACTTGCAGAACCAGCAAAGCACAAAAGTTTCAGCAGCTGATGTCAACATATCTATGTCCAAAGTTAAAGTCACCACTATAGTGAATTTTATTTTCCAGACTTCCTTGCATCTTTGTCTTCTCTGTAACAATCCCCATCTACCAGTTTGATTTGTATCAGGGAACACATGCCTGCTATTGCCTCATTTCATACAACTTTTCTAGAACACTTGAGAAGACAAATGTCTACAGTTTTAAGAAAAAAAAAGTTCAAACTGGAAAGATTAATGTAGGAGAGGGACTGTGCTGGCTAACAGGATGAGAGCTGAGAAAACACAGCCATTGGTAGAACAATAATGTAGCTAAGTACCTACTCTGCTGTACATTTCAGTGCAGCGGGAAGAGGGACGTTCTCCAACACAAAGAATATCCTTTGCTTCTTAACCATTCCAGACCACAGAAACTGGAACAATTTGCTGTTAGAATGATGGTCAAACAGATCCAAGAGTCCTCCATCAGTAATGTAGACACCAAACATGTTCCAAACATTATCCCAGCACGTTAATCTACTCCCTGTTGTTTTCTGCAGTTCTAAGCTCATATCATCACAGTTGTGCTCATTGGGAAAAACCTCCAGTGTTGTGCTTCACCCCACTGTCTCTTCCATGTGGAGCTCCCTGATTTGAGCTCTTCATAGATTATTTAAATGAGGTTATATTAATAAAAGTCTACTCTTCTACTTCTTTCTCCCATATATAAATATACCCAGAAGGTTAAAGATTACTGTATCATTTTGGGTGCATGAACAATAGAACTGGCCAGTGCTTGAGAGATTAAACTGGGCATGGGCTGGGTTTGCTTGGTAGTAGTTGAATAAGCTCAGATGAATGATGAGACAAATGTGTGCCATGCAGGCCACCAAAACTCGAGTGGCTTGGAACAAGCCAGGGCAGGCAAGCATGAGGGTCTAGTCACACTAGTGAGAACAATAATGTCTTTACCATCCACGTGTAATCGAAGCAGCCAAAGATCTGTCAGCACAGTAGTTCTCATTAAACGTAAGCATTTGCCAATGGTGAGTGGAACCTGGCATTTCCCAGACAGAAGTATGTGCGCAGACAGTGTGTGCTGCACACACACACACTCAGCCTGAAGTTTCTGGGAAGCATCACACCATAGAGCTACTTGGTGCAGGCCCTTAAGACCAACATCTTTGGTTTTCACATGGCTTACTGCACACTGAAGAATCTTCTGTACAACGTGGGCATGGTCAGCCCAGAGCTTCCAGGAAGCACTGAGCTGTGGGCACCAGAAATGGTTGGGATTTTCAGGTGTAATGGCAGTACAATCAGTTTATTTCCTTTGAGCACTGCACAGTACCTCTCTGCTTTTCCTGTTGGGTAAGGAAATCCTAGACAAATACCAAAAACCCTCAGATTCCACCAAAAATGACTGCCAAGTAGAAAACAAGCATATGTCTATGAAAAGACAGATGTGAAGTTACCTTAAGCTGTTGCACAGACGCTAGGGACAGCAAAAAGAAAAGTTAGGCTCTAATCACTACTATGCTGTGTTATGTTTCCTCTTGCATTCCCATGTGGGTAGAAGGGAGAAGGAGAAACCAAATATCCTGAAGTTGAGTTTAGGTCATCAGGAGTCTTCAGGGTTAATGGGAACCGTTATTGCTTAGATGCCAGGGAAAACTATTTCAGACTTATCAGCTCTGCCAAAAAGAGCAAAATCAATCAAACATTTGAGTTCCTGTGTAGGAAGTAAAAATAATTATTCTGTTATTTATTACTGTAAAAAAGTTTCATTTCAGCCAAAATGTCTGAAAAAAAAAGCATTCAAATTTTATGCATTTGTGCCTGTAGGAGAATTTGAGTTGGATGGTTTAAATGAGTCCCTGTGTGTGTGTGTGTAAATGTCACAACATGCCAAATAAACAAGGGTCTGAGGAGTCTGAATACGACTGCATTTGAACTTTGGGAGAATTGAGATTCATGGCCTGCTTGTATTTTGGCACAACAAACTGAGCCAAAGCCTTTACCCAAACACACCCAGGACTGTGAAAAGTTCAACCCTGCATCCAGTCTCTGCTTCCATGTCTGTTGCTGCCCTAAGCAAGCATGAAATGGGCTGCATAGGCTTTTTGTGTGTCACAGATGGACCAATATTTTCTGCTTCAGTTTGGAAGTGCCTCTTGTTGCAGCTTCAGAACGAGCTGTCTCTACAGCAGATGTCAAAAGCCAAATTAAAGTTTATTTTCCATCTCGGACTGAGTACTTCCTGAGAAAAACAAACTCTTCGTGAACATTTAAATCTGCGTGATGACCTGCGTTACTCCAGTGGTAATGTTTTGTATTGCTAAGAGAGAAACTAGGAGCTGATTCCCAATCTTATCTTTTCCTTCCCACACCACTGGAAGCCAAGCATTGTACTGAGGCAGCATGCTTGGACTTCCAAGGCACTGAGGGAGACCCTCCACTGGTGAAGTTGATCAGAAAGCTGTAACTTCAGTCGTCTGCTGAGCTGCTGTGCACATCCCAATGCTTAGTAGTGTCCCCTCTGGCTGATGACAGGTCTCTTCAGTTTTTCTTGGAGGGCTCTTCCTGTAGGAGCATTGTTTTTGCAGGCAGAATACCTCCAGCTGTTGCCGATGGTAGGCTCTCACTTTCTACCAGAGTGGGCTAAAAAATAATGATTCCCCCACTAGTTTGCTGAACAGTCATACCGTTTAATAGAAAAATCACATTACAGCTATCAAATTCTGCAGAATGGTTCAATAGACATAGGTGACAACCCAATTCCCTGTTACCTCTATGGAGATCTAAAATAATATATGTAGATCCTCTGGGCATCGTCCTTATTCTTTTAGATGAGATTTTGCCACAAAGCATTAAAAAAAAAAAAGTGTTAAGAGTTAGTGTTTTCTCAGTTTTGGAAGATCCTTGGGAATTGGTCCAAGATTGGATCTTACTTAAGGGAAGATTTCTCCAAAGGGAAGTTCCACATGAGACGAGTTCCCTAGGGGTGGAAGAGCTCTTGGCTGCTGCGTTTATGAGATGCATCTGGAGAGGCCACAGTGAGCTATAAAAGAGACCTTACCAGAATATGCTTTACAAGGCCCATTTTCACAGTGATGGCTACCTCTGAGGCTACGCAGTTGAAAACGTGTATTCACCTCCTTGAAAACCAAGGCTGTCTTGACATTCTGCTCCAGTTCTGCATGCACTGATATTTTGGTTATGTTATGGGTGACCCTGTACACTGTGTTTAATGACTTTATGGGAATCTGGGAAAACATCCAATCATTCACAGTTGAAATATTGCACTTTGGACTTGGTACCAATACAAGCAACCTTGTACTTTATAAAACTGACTGGGAACTGGTTCCCCACCCTTTTTACTCTAAGAACTACAGCCACCACAATAAAGTAGCAGTAGAATTTATGATCATTTACAGTAAGTGGAAACAAAGCACTTCTGGTATCCTATCCCTGGTGCTAGATGTTTTGCTTAAAGCATTGAGACTCCTATGAAATGCTTCATGCACAATCGCATGCAAGTATCTACCAGGCCTTTTGAACTGCTTTGACCTGCCCAGAAAGTAACAAAAACCTCTTTGCAGTTGCAAAATAACACACTCAGATCAAGTCACCCAGAAAGGTGGCACTGCTGATTCAAGGTCTATAAAGATTCTCTCTCAGTGATGTTTTTATTTCTTTGCCATCATTATGTTTTATAAAAGTCACTCTTCATGGTAAGGCTCTTTTATGCATCAGATAAGCTCCTGACAAATGCAGAAGCAACTTTAATGTAAACTGGACAGAGATGAAGGCAGGTGGTCTGTAATTTCAGCAAGAGTTGAGGGAGGGAGATCTTCCCAGCTTGAGTGATAGCTCTGCAATTTGAGTTAAGACAAACACAGCTCCCAGCCCATCACTCCAGTATATGGACTGTTTTTAAAAGAAGGAGATGTTATGTCTGTCAACCTGCCCAGAAATCCTTCAGCTGGCAAAAGGCATCTGAAACCGTGATTGTCAAAAGCCAAAAAGAAACATTTTTGCAAAGGCTTCAGGGGTGTTGGGACCGGAAAGAGGAAAAAATTCCTAGAAAACATAGCTGGGAAAACAGACTGGACATTGACTTGTAACAAGAGATTGATCTGCTGCAGTCAAGCATACCCAAATGTGTGGGTTCCCAGAGCTGTGGCTTGCTGGACAGAAAGAGTGGCCAAATGAAGGAAGTGTTGCCCATGGTCTTACTGTGCGTGAAATGGAATTAAGCATGTAACATGGATGAGCCTGAATTATGTGGGGGAGGCAAACTCCCCTGCTGTAGCTCCTGCACTTTCTGGTATTGCAGTTCAGGAGCTTCTATCATAAGGACTCAACACTCCAGAAAATGTTTGGTTTGGTGTGTGAGTAGAAGAGCTTGGAAGGAGCCATGATCCTAGAGAGCATCCTTTGGAAAGCATAACAGCATGAACCTTCCTGGTCCCACAGTGCCAGGAGGGATTTTTTTATTCCTCCCCAGGCTCATAAGCCCTCCTCAGCTTAACTGGCAGTGATCATTAGCACAAGTGTTAAAGCCTTGCCTTTGCCCTCTCAGAGGAGACAGGAGCAAGTACTGCTGAAGCTGGTCCTCATGAGATGTCCCCGCATCACTGCAAATAGATTCATGCTGCTTGCAAAAGCACCACCAGTGCTGACTAGGAGCAAGCAGTGGAATTCAAACACATTTGACAGCTGCCTGTAAGGCATGTCATTCATTTTCTGAGTAATTGTAAAACAGGAAATTCAAGGGAGATGCCTGTGACAGTCTGTGGAACTAGAAATACAAAATGCAGAGGTTCAGTAGATTGTTTCGTGAGTTTCTCTTTAATAAAGATTTCCTTTAGGTGTTTACGGATAATACAGCTTCTGTGCCACACACAGATCTCACAGCTCAGAACTGATCAAATAAGCCTTTTCTCTCAGCAGTGCTTTCTATTGCCACTGGTCTAAGCACCTCATCAGCAGTCAGTTAGCTGCTATGGCCAGTGTGGGGTGACAGTTTCATTATTAGTTATTCAAAAATGAGGAAACTCAGACACTGAGCAGTGAAGAGCCCCAGATCACAAGGGGATCAAGAGCAGTGCTGGATCTGAAACATGAGCACCTGAGATAAACAATAAAATTCAGTATTTCCCAAAATACTCTATGATTCTAGGTGTGGGGAGGTAAGAGGAATGGGTAAAAACTGAAAGGACTCTTAAGAGATCCTTTAGAGACTCATAGTCTCAGACCCTCAGAAATAAGTGGCTGTCTAAATACACCTAAAGTGAAGCACCTAATGCCCTAGCAAATAACTTTTTGAAGATATTATTGAAAAAGGAAAGCATAATCCATGATGCTCTATTGCATTTTTGCTTATGTTTATCCTACAGAGTTTAAACACTGTCTGCTATAGTATGTACAAGATGCAGCAATGGTACCCTGCATTTGCAGAGAGCCTGAAACAGTAGCTCCAAACTGCTCCTTGCCCTCAGGGCTTGCTTTTTACTGGTTTCACCACTTAAAGCATAAAAAGAAACCCATCATGAAGTGCAAAAGCTGCTGTCCAAGCTTTTGCTGAATTTACATACTCAGGGGGGGAAGGTGGAGTGCTTTCACCTTTTTTTTTTGAAGGAGGCTTTGCTTTCAAAACTTTGAGAAAAACTTAGTCCTTAAATCATGCTGTCTCTCTAACACACAGTTATGAACTGACCATGCAGGTTGGGTTTTTTTTCCTCTATATCCATGCATTTTTGAAGTCTGCTTTGCTAGTTCTTGTATCATTCTTTGAAAACTGTTGTCATTAGCTGCAGAGTTAAATAACCTGAAAGTGAAATGGAGTGGCCCAAATTGACTGACTTTATTTTCCTTTTTTCACCAAATGACCCACAACACCATTATTTGGTCTGACAAAATACAATTTTCTCCTTGCATCTCCTAATTTTTCCTTGTGCCCGCTGGGGGAAAAAAAGCCATTCTTCATGTAGGTCTGACTAATAGGCTCACCTGCAAGTGACCTCATCTTTCTATGACTGATTTGAAAGCAACACATGTTTAATCCAGAAATGCTGTTTGTTCATGGTCCTTCTACTGTACAGAGAGACAGTTTTTGCTAACAAATCTCTCTGCAAAAGCAAGCAAAATCCTAGAAACTTGCTCTGACTGCTATACAGGCACACAGGAAGATGTAGATTTTTCTTGACAAAACTAACCCATGGCTCCGACATAGTGAAAACGAAAATCGTAACAACATATCAGAGGGCAGGAAAACTCAGAAAAAAAATGTCTTACACTAATTGACATGACTTTTTGCTTTAAAAAGCCTTACTCAGAAAGCATGCTAGTAATTATGCATTTGTGTGTTATTCTTCATGTAAACACATTAAAAAACCCACCATCAACCCACAAAAAGGCACATCTATTACTTAAAATTACCACCAGTCTTTAGTGGACTTTTGCATTGGCTTTGTCTTAGAGAAAGTAAACATTTGACTTCAGGGATTATAGGGCAAATGAAGGGTTGTTACTCTTCCTATCTCAGGCATAGAGCCCTCAGGTTGGTCAAGCTTTCATTTTGGAAACCAAGGGCCCTCATAAAATTTCTCTCTTAAAAAACTCCCTTGTCCTCTAGCAGTGCCTTTCTCAGTGAATGTTACAGGTGGACACACTTGGCCTCTTTCAGGATAATTTGTGAGTAAATACTAGGGTTCATTCCAAAACTAGGGGACACTTTGAAACAATGTTGTGATGAAAAGAAAAAGAGCCAAAGCAGTTTTGAATAATTCAGTTGACAAGACATTTTAGCTTTCCCATGGTATCTAAAACATATTCATGGGGCAGGCAGACATCACAAAGAGCTAGGAGAGACCCACATTTCTGAATGGCAGCCAGAAGCCCCAAGTCCCTCTAGCTGAGGAACTTAGAACCAGTTACAAAGGGACAAAAATAGAGTGGGAAGCAGCTAAAACAGGATATAGGTGCTAAGACCAAAACTGCAGTCCAAAAACTCTACAGGCACCTAAACCAGCAGGTTTTTAGAACTTGGAACTCTCCTCTAGATGTGGCAGTTTCCCATACAACTGCAGTTTTGCTACAGCCCAACGCCACTTCTCTCTTACCCTTTGTCCCCTTCAATCTTGGATTCCCCCTCTGCAAAGCTTCAGCAGAAGAGAAGGGTGCCCCACAACAAGGTTGTAGGTCTCCTGAGGAACCTGTTGGGTGAGGAGGTGAGTTGCCATTCTGGTGTTTTCTTTTGAAATAAGAATGAGAGAGCCCAGATGAGATTTTCCAGAGAACAGAAATAAATGACTCTCCTTATGAGGAGATCCTGAGACCCATCTGTCCTATGGCCAAGTTTTGGAGTGGGGCAGGAAATCATATCCTTTGTACTAGTAGCACCCTACTTAGAAGGTAGATTTTTTGGTAGATTTGAGGATTTTTCACCCCAGGGGATTGAATTCAGCGATGGGAAGAAGACATTTAAAAAGTGTGTAGGTGTACAATGACTTCCCTGACTCCAGAACATCCCAGGAAACTGAGAATCAGCCTTCAGATTTAGAAGGACTCTTCTCAGTTGCATGGTAGGAGTCAGTTTGCTACTATCCCTCGCTATTTCTGGGCATGGACCTCTGTTCCTCGACGGGAGGAAGACTGGCAGACAGAAGGTAGTTTAGAAGACTGCCAGAGTAAGAAGACAGAGAAGAACAATGCAAATATTCTTCATTCTTCATACTAGCAAGAGAGTGAGGTTTTTGTTTTTCAAAATACCTGAAGAAACAGATGCTACACTTGCTCCCCATGTCAGCATTTGACCTAGATAAATCAGCGAATCTGATGTGTTCTTTCCAGTAGGGAAGACACTGCAGCTGCTCCAGCCTATTCTGGACTTTACTCCTGAAGTAGGATCAGCTACTGCTTGAGGTAAAGCAACAAAAGTTACTTGCAGTTTCTCCCCAGGATGAATTTTCTTTTCATACCTTTTTTCAGAAAAAAAGCTGCTTAGAGAAATATTAATAACTGTTGTTTAAAGAAACAGCTATTTGAGCTGTTATATAAATTGCATAAGCCACTGCATGATTTCAAAATCACATTATTTGCCTTATTGGAAGGCATAACACTCTTTCTCTGTAATTATAATGGCAGGACACAGCAGAAGAGGCTCAGAAGAGCCGGAATATAAATCAACTTTGCTTTCTTCCTTCCTCTCAATTCTGAACAAATATAGCCAGTATTTTCAACAGGGTTAAGTATGCAGAGGCTAGGCCAGGTTGCAAGCAGACCTAACTTCTCATCCATGCATCAAGGAGAAAAAGAAAGCATTGTACCCTGAAGCCTTCAGAAGTGAAAAAGCACTTCGGGCTTGGACTTTGCACAGCCACCTGCTTCTATTACCTGTAAGGAAAAAAGGCAGGTTCACATAATGTTTTTCACTGCAAACACTCTCCACCTAAATATGGCAAGTACTCACTCTCTGTGCTCTCTGCACACACCTCAATGAGTTACTGGAGCTGAAAACCTCTCACCAGTGATTGCACTTAATGACTCTTCTCTCACTTAAGCAATTCACTGTGTAAGGGTGTGAAACCATCTGCTTTTATTCCTTGGAGAGCTATTGAATTCATTGTCATGACAAAGATTCCTTACCTACATTGTAACAAAAGAGGAGGAAAGACAAAGGAGGAGAGGCTACAATTAAAATGGACACACTACCTGAGTTATTATAACTTTCCATCTCTCCTGGTAACTCCTGTCTCCTCAAACCTGAAATAATCATGGTGGCACCCGGCATGTTCCTCACTATGCCCTCATGACATGATCTGATGATCTCTGGAACATCCTATTCCCCCATCAGTCTCAGGAAAAGACAAGCCCAGGAAGCATGGGGAGGAGTCCAAATGAGTGGCAGTCCTCGAGCTCCTGGCTTCTTGAAAACTACTTGGATTTTCAGTAGAGCTAGGGTAAGAGCTGTTTCTATACCTTGGATTGCTACAGCTTCCTAAGAACTGGCTCTAAGACACACTGTATGACAGGAATCTCCCAAAATATCACCACACATTGTTAACTAAAAGATTAAAGCCAGAAGGGTATTCTTGTGTCCTCCATCCTCACACGTTCAATTTCACCCAGACACCTCTAAATAAAGTGGTTAGCCCTAAGCACCCCTTTTCTGAGAAGACTAAACTCTCATTCATAGATATGCAGGTGCCAAGAACCCAAAGCCTCTGCAAAGTCATGAAGATGATGCCCACATGATTAGATGAACCACCCCAGGGTGTGGAAACTCCTCAGCTCCCTTCCACCCTTAGCTCTGCTGATCAAATATAACTTTGAGTGAGCAAGATACACCAAGGAGGCATCCAAGGTAGACAGTAATCTGTCTGTACTGCTACAAGACAGTGCTGGAGCCTCAGCAACTTACCTTTAGGTATAAGGGATCTCTCATGTGTGAGAGGAAGGTGAGGTGATAGAGTAAACCCCTGTGACATACTTAGTTCATTAATTATCTGGGCAACACCAGACTAACAAACATCCACTGTGTGGAGCTAAGAGCATCTTAGTGGCACATCCCTCAGGACAGCTGCAGCTCAACCAACCTGGAGAAGACTTTTGGCTTGAGAATTAAATAATTTTCAGTGATAAAAGTGTGAGTTCATGCCAAATTATGTGTATAGTTCAAGCAGCAGGCAGAAGCAGCTCTGGAGCAAGCTGCTACTCCAGGTGAAGTCTTCCTCTCTGAGAGTCCCCAGACCATAGGCCTACATGTGCCACCTCCCACCTTCACCTGTCTCCTTTACCTATCAGAGCAGTGACTTTTATTTGCAATCATATCTTGTTTGAGTGACTTATTGTGAAGCTCTCTGCACTTGCCTCTCTACAAAGCCCACAATTACCCTAGAGGGGGTTAAGTGGATCCCTCCTTCCCTCTCCCATATAGTCAACACCTCACAGTGCTGACAGGGGATTCCTCTTCCTCTCATCCCATGGTGTGACCCCCACCCTGTCCCTTCACCCCTTGGATTGGTTCCAACAAGGGCTTTGGACAAGTAGCAAGGGGAAGTGTTTGCTCAATTGCTGCCCATGTTTAGGGTATCAGACAACTTCTCGGATTCTGACTCCTGAGTCCTCAAAAATGTCAGGACTTACCCTGCTCTCTCAGGCCCTCGCTGAAAGCTCTGACTAAAGACTGCTCTGAAATAAATGGGGCCAAAAAATTTCTAGCTCCCTCACCTGGCTGAAAGACTCCCCAAAGAACTTGTCTATTAAAATACACTCCTTTATTCAGTTTTTGCTATGCATGTTACTGAGAGTCCATATTTGTTTCTTCCTTTCACTTTGGTCTTTGTTGTTGTTATTGTTGTGTTTTAAAGGACTCTGTTAGATATAAGAAACAGTATTTCTCAGCACACAGTGCATGGCTCACAAGTGCATAGGGGTGCCAGGCCTGGGAACGTCATTAGCAAACTTTTTTAGAGAAAAGGGTTAGTTAACCACAAAACTGCTCTGCTGATAATTTGTTTAACTGCTCCTGTGGTCAGAAGTGTGGTCAGGCTCACAGCATCCAGGAGCTGTTAATCACCTGTCAGCAGGCTCTTGCAGCGTCTTCTGCAAATGCGGCCCTTGTCATTTGAGGCCCTGTCAGCATGGGAAATGAAAAGAGCAATATTAAAAAAGCTTTCAAGAGAGAGAGCAGAGCTGTGGCTGAATCTCATCTGTGATGTATCTCATCTGGGAGTGGATTTAATTTTCTAACGGAAACCCCAATTCTTACGGCAGTAAGGGACCATGCAATTAGCATTATTTTGCAGCTGAATTTTTAATTTTTAATGAATCCATACAGCCTGTCTTTCTGTTACTCCACCCCACCCTTTACAACTTCTGAATACATGGGCCAATTTCAACAAAACTGGACACATGGGAGAAATCTTGTGCATATTTTGTTCCCACATCTCACATAAACAGGGCAGATGGATAGAAGAGAGTGCTTAATGCCCTTCCTGGGAGAATACTTTCAGTGCAATCTCAGCTCTTACATACCTGAGACAAATCTGCTAAGAGGAGTCCAAGTGCCCCAATTGCAAAAACACTCGAGTTCACATCTTATTAGAGACATCAGAGAACCTAGTGTCAGGACCCAGAGTCCCAGGCTTCTGGTGTGTTAGGACTGCTGTGGTTTTGCATTGGAGTAGGGTTTGGGGCTGAACCCAGATCCACCATGAGTCTCTGCACTGAAAAACAGTCTCTGCTCCACAGAGTTACAGTCTGAAAGGAGATATGGGCCAGAGCACACCAGCAACTGAGGGGAAGTGAAAATGGCTGAGGACATTGCTGAGAGGATATGTGTATTTCATTAATCAGCCCTAGCAATACAGGACAAGAAGGAAGATGTCATGTTTAACAAGACTGTCACCATGCAGGTTTGCTCTAGAATGATCCAGCATAAAAGCACTTAAAAATATTGTCATTGAGTCAACTCCTCACTTCATTTTCTCAATAGTTCGTGCCTGATCCCATACCTAGGCACAGCTCCACTCCTTGACTCTCTCCAAATATCTGCCTCACCAATTAAACATGGGGTTGCCTGGAGTATAAGGATCCATACTGAGCATCATCCTCCTTCTGCCCACCCCTTCTTGTAAAACCAGCCCCAGTCTTCTCCAGCTAACTCTCTCTACCCCAAACTCAATACCTTACCTCCAGGCTGACTGCACTGCCTGGTGGACTTCACTGCACTCCTTGCCCCAGTGTCTCTTCCAGAAGCTTCTGCACACCAGATGCCACCAAGGCCTGCTCTCAAAACCCTTTATGCTGACAATATGCACACAGAGATGTCTCTTCTTCCCCCTCTGTCGCTGACCCCTGTGGCTATCTTGCTTTAATCAGTGACTTTTGCTCTCCCTTGTGAAGCTGCAGGACTGACACATTTGTGCTTTCCCTTTTCTCCCATCTTAGCTTGTCATCTCACTTCACAGCAGGGATAGAAAGAGAGAGACAGCCAATTTTTTGGTCCACCCTGACATGTTCTGCACCATGGACCCTAGGCCTGTCAACTCAGTGTGCTATGAAGGTGGAAAGTGGAGAAGGAAAGACACAAATGCTGGAAGCAATTCAACTGTGTTACTCTGGTGCCTGATTTGTGATCTGCACTGTGAGGTGCCCTTGTCTTTGGGAATCACTCACCCACAGTCACTAGATTCATTGCCTTGAGGGCTAGAGGAGTCCCACACAGTCCCTCAGACAGATGTGCCGAAGAGCACTACACACTTTACTGATGCCCAAACAGTCCTTATCAATGAGTCATTTGAACCAGAGCTGTGTCCTGCTCTCTCCCCCCAGCACTGGAAAACTTCTCAGGGCCAAGCCTGCAAACCAGAGAGAGGAAAAACCCGTGCTGGTTATGAGAATTAAGAGCAGAGAGGGGAACTGCAGCTTCAAGTCTGTGTTAGAGATATGTTTTACCCTTTCCCCGAGGAAAAAGAAGAAAACATGGAAGCTCAAAGTAAATGCATATTTCTAAGAAAAATGCTATGTGATTAAGCAGTAAGTTTTGATCACTGATGGTGGGTATTTCATCACACAGGAAAAAAACTCTTAAGGGTCACTGTGCACTAATTAAACTTTATTTGCTCTGAATCCCCTCATCACACCCCATAGCATGTGCACTGCCTTAACTCCAGCTCCACACGTCCAGTTTTGGGCACACACACACAGAACTGCTGTAATGATGCTCTGTGTGCCATGTGGAGCACTGCTCCCCAACCATGCTGGCAGGCCACACTGGGCAGGAACTGCAGGCTCCCCACTTCACCCCTACAGCCACAACTTGTGAACATAAGAGCACCATCTCGCATCTGCCCTAGAAAGAAATGCCCAGCTCCACTGCTTTCTGCTGTGGCCTTTTGGGGCTGTGATTTGCCAGATGATGTATGCACATTTTTGAGAGCAAGTATAACCTTGTAAGGAGCAAATCCATAGCTCTCCTCTCCTGATAAGCATTCCTCTCCCTTTACATTGAGTAGATGAGGGGTGTTTATTTAGCCACTGTTTTACATAACACAGTAAAACAATTTACAAAGGTGCAGGGGGATGTTTCAGGTTGAAAGCTTGTCTCGCCTTGACAGCAATCAGTCAGTGAAGTTTGCAGCAGTGATTCTGGCAATTACTTTGATCTCCGACTAAGGTGAGCTCATACCAGTCATTGCTAGCTGCAATTTCCAAACCAGCTCCATCATGCTGCTTTACTGCATGAGCTTGTTGCAGAGGGAAAAGTGGGCCATATGTTTAGAAGTCATTGCAAAGCCCCAGTGAGCCCATGGGAATCCGTACGTTGATTTTGATGGGCTTTAGACTAGACCGTTACGCTCCAGCAGCCTGCTAATGCAGAACAGTGATTTCAGCAAGGCTGTGCTCTGGCACATGAGGCAGTGTTAGTGGAGAGGTCAAATCAAAGTGACAGGGAATAGATAGATGGAGAGTGACTCTGGGGGTAATTAGATATATCAGCAATGTGGGATTCAGACCAATACTCAGTATGCACTGGAGACCCACCCTGCTCCTTTGCATGGGAGAATCCTGTTTGGTTTCTTCCTGGATGAAGGTGTATCCAGGTTCTGGAGCTGGAGGTTGTGGTGAATGCAAGCCTCTGAGTGAAAATTTACCCAGGCTAGACATAAGCTAAAAGACATCTATTGCTTATACTGCTCTGAAAGCTTCTGGACTTAATTTTCAGAACAGCCAGTAGGCAGAACCATGAGAACCAAATCCAGTCCTGCTCTGCTGGATTTCGAGGCCATCAGAGACTTACAAGCCTCTTCAGTTGACCTCCTGCAAAACTGAGTCCATAAACATCACCCAGAGTTTCCTGCAAATGGGCCAAGAAGGTGAGGGGAATGAGGCTAAGCCTTCAGAGCAGCACTGGCCAGCTTTCTACTGGACTTCCTGCCAGTTACAACCATGGGACCCCACAGGCTTCAGATGTTTTGCATATGCACGGTGTACATATAATATCATTTGGCCATGCCCTTCCATGCTGTATCTTGGTTAAGCCCAAATATTTCTGCCTACTCAGTACTCAGTTTATGCTAAATAAAAAAGACTGCTGCCAGTATGTAAAAGATGTGTAACGTTGATGTCAAACCTGGACCCTAGCAAAGCTTTCTGAGTCTGCAGACCAGGACATATGCCTACAAGTGTGATTTCTGTTTCCTTGTTGCCAAGGGGCTCATGTCTATCTTACTGAGTTTATTTGTGGGAAGGAAAAAACTGGTCAATAAACATAAAATGCAACAAAAGAAAATGACAAGCTAACTCTTACAGGCTTTCTTCATACCACTTCCTTTTGTGGAGAAACAGCATCTGTCCACTTAAATTAGAGCAAAATATTGAAAAGATGTTTCCTAATGAGCTGGCAAATAAAGACACCAAAGGGGTGAGACCTGAACTCTGGAGAGGTTATTAGCTTTTTCCCCCCAATTCCAATTCATTCTTTATTATTATTATTTTTTCTTCTTCTTTCCATTTAATTTGGCAATGGACTTTTACAAGAAGTAAGCTTTTTAGTGTTCTCCCTTCTGTGAACTCAGACTGAATACAGACAAAATTAACTTCTCCCAGGGAGGTGAAGATAGAAGAAAAGGAAACTAATCTTCATTTCCTACCTCCATCCCCCTGGCACTATATCCTTTATTTGCAAGGCCCGCACATCATCTGCATATAAGAAAGAGAAAGAAAATAATACATCAAATTGGAATCTACTATCTGGAAATATTTATCCACTTTACAATGGCACTGCCATAAGTAGTTTGATTTCTCATCTACTCCAGATTGCACTGCTGTAGGAATAGTAGCCTCTTTAGCCCACCACTGAATTCTGTGATTCATCAGTGAAACAACAGGGTTTGGGAGCATTCAAAGTATTTCCTTTCTAGTCTGACAATACAAAGAGAAAAAGGAGTTGTTTCTGAGGACGAGCCAAAGGGGGGAGGGAGAGGTTTGCTGTTCAAAGCAAAGAATCTATTGAAAACAATGAAATAAATTGACTTTGATGATTTTTAGACATACACTTTAGAAGGTGTGTGCCTTTAGAAAACAAAACAAATACTTAATTAGCATTTAGTTAAAGTACTAATAAGTATCTCTTTTGTGCCTAGGCAGGCAATTTTGTAGTTTCTGACTTCCTAAGTGTAACACTTCTGATTTTAAAATGCAACTTTTCCTACAGGTTATCTTTCAAATATAGACAATAGAAGTCTGTCGTATTTTTGTTTATGCTGCAGTCAGATATAAAGGTTGTAAATTTGAGTTGATCACAAACCTTGTCTAAAGCACGTGTGCACTTCCATGACACTGTTTATCTTTAGTGTTTGGCCAGCTGAGATAACACGGTGGTGTGCCAAACACGTGATCTGTTATCTAGATACCATGAACACTTTTGTTGCAGGGACATGTTGACACAGCACTTTTGAGTAGATGAAGACAACATGATGGCTCCACTTTTGCTAAGGAACAAGATGAGTGTTCTTATGTTAATCCCCCCCCATGTCTAACACTATCAGCTTGAGCTTGCAGGGTGAAACTGCTCAGAGGAATTCAGCAATAGGAATGTTGAAAAACAAACAAACTTTATTTTGGGTATGAGAAGGATTTCATTTTGTTATTGTGGAATTAGATGGAAAAGGGTAGCCAGTTCTTTTATACAGAAAACGTGTACCTTCATGGGAACTTGCCTTTGGGTTGTTTTTTTAAAAATGTTCTTTTCCTTTGTTAAGAATAAAAGCACAGTATTTGAGACTGACAGGCTTGAGGACATTTGGAGTGTGAAAAATTAAAAAATACTGTTCTTAAGTTCCTTCTTGACCACTAGCACAAATCACAGCTGGGGCCTCACTAAACATCACATGCCAAATTCTGTCATGCCCTTGTACCCGATAAAACTGCAGTATTTCAGGTCTGCATCCTTGCTTGGGTGACTATACAGTCCTCTCTGCATACACTACTGACATCCCTTGATGTACAGCAAGTCATAAAGGACCAAATTAAGCTGGGAAGCTGCATTTTTGGGAGTGCAGGGAGAAATTTAATCTCAAAATAAATAGCTCTTTACATGCATGTCTACCCTGTGATATGGAAGATAGCAGAGAAGGCAGGAGTTGGTAGGGATCTGAACTGGAAGTCCACTGAGCCCTGTGTGAAAGTATCGGATTAGGCCTGGAAGTACGACAGCCACATTTGTGGGATACCAGACAATGCCAAGCCTCTGAGCTCCACAGGTAGGACTGGAATGGGCTGATTTCTGGAGGAAACACTACAGAAACCAACCTGGGTCCAGCTGCCTCCCAGCCTCCCTCCTGTACAAACGATTTCAGGGGAGGTGAGGATTGCATGACAAATTCAATTAGAGATGAGCCTGAGGGGGAAAGAGGTTGTCAAAACAGATGATTAAAATGAATGCAGTTTGAAGCCAAGGGGAGTAACCAGCATTAAGTCATGCCCACAAGCGAGGAAAAATAACATGCTAGGAGCTACGAGGTAAAGTGGACTCACTTGTTTTTTTCATTGTGTTCCTTCAGTTTCTCATTTTCCTCCCCTCCCACTCTCTATAATGCTACTGCTTGGCTACACATTAAACAGTTTGACGGTCACAAAAAAATCATCTAACATTTCCATGGCAGTGAAACACTAAAGCATAAACAGTTTATTTCTTGTGAAATTTGTAAGGAAAACAAACATTTTATAAGGCTCCAGTTCCCTCTGCCTTTTCCTCCCCCGTAGCCCCCAAAATTATTGCCAATGTAAAAGACAAGAGAGAAAACAGACCTTAAGTAAACAGTCGTGAGTGTTATTTACTATCCACTGGTTATATGCCAAGGAGATATCAACTAAGCAGACATTAGGAAAATATTTATCCAAGCATTAATATATTCTTTACACATGACACATTGCACATCATTATTTAGCTGGGCTGATAAGACAGAAGCTTTACTAACAGCATATTTCTTCCTGTGCTTAGAAGTCTTAAAAGCATTTTTAAGCTTAGCAGTAAATCACAGCCTGGTTCGCAGATATATTCTGTATACACATGCATATTCCACTTCAGCCCTTCTGATCACACGGCTGAACGTCCATGTCTTCTTCCTTGGTACTTGAATGTCATTTTTGTGATTGAAAAAGGAAAAGAAAAACAATCAATGTCTGCCACATCCTAAGTTCCTACTAAAATTCTCAGCAGCATCCACCTCCACTGCTTAATGAGGGGACTGACTGGGTGAAGCAAATCAGATAATACAAGAACTGAGACAAATCTGAAAAGACTCCTGAACAAATCAAGAAAGCCTTTAAAATTTCTAAACTGTTGTTCCAGGGCTGGGAGGTGGTGGGCTTATCCTGGTGATCTGTCAATTTGTCTGTTTCAAGGATAAAACCCAAGTATTCTTATTTTTAGTGTTATTCTCTCTTTTTTTTTTTTTTTTCCTAAGTTTGGTAGATTAAAATGTTTGGATAGTTCCCATCTGTCCTAGACAAGGAGATGAACCTCTGGATGCTCAGACTGTTCCTGTGCTATAAATACCAATTCCTAGATACAGGAACTAAAGTGAACCTGATCATATTGATCTAAAATGAAATTAATGGGCACAAAATTAGAGGCATGGATTTCCTAACTCTTTAGTCAGCATAAAAGGTGTGAGACCAACTAACCAGAGGACACCATGGACTGAGCTCTGAAGGGGAGGAAGAAGAGGAACAAGGCACGGACGTGGATGGATTAGACAAAGGGCCCCGATGTTTCCTTGCATCAGACCTCACACCAACCTCACCAGGACTTCGAGTCTTTTAGTGTTGTTTTCAGCAACAACCCTAAAGGAAATGCAAAGGTGTGGACACCAAGGGTCCCATAACTCATCATTGATCTGAAACACTTCTTTGTACTTCTTGACGATGCCATTTAGCCAACACTTTCTCTAAGTATTAAGAAAACATTAAAATACTCCAGATCTTACTATGCCTGTTTTATATGGAAAGCTGGAGCCTGGAGAACTTTAGTGACATGGCCAGAGTCGGTGACAGTCTCAGGAACAGAAACTGAGTCATGATTCCTCTTGTCCTGTCTGAACTCCCAGGCCCTCATCAAAGAGCCTGGACAGTCTTTGCAGCTACAGATTTGTGCAGTGATCCATAGGGACTCATAAAGGCTAAAGCTGCCTTTAAAAATTACTTCTTAGGCATGCGAAGGCATAAAGTTAAAACTTTCTAAGATAAGTTGGAACTTACAGCTCCAGCACATGCCTGCCTACTAATCCATCTTTTCAGTGAAAAATGTCACAAGGAATTGCAATCATTCTCTTTATAACAGCAAGATCCACAGGCCACTCAGTCCAATGACATCCCGCTTTCACTTAGGGATTTGTCATGCTCTCTAACAAAAGGTTGACTTAATAATGTTCTAATGATTTATCATGTTAAGAAGAGAAATAAAGAAGGGAATTGTTAACACAGTGAGATTTCCCACACACACTTAAAGGTTTGAAACCTGGGTCCTGCGACCTCTCTGTGCCATTGGCTGATGACACGTGTAATCGCTTGCATCTGGGACCTGGTCTTCCATATCTTGAATCAAAAGGGAAACTTCAAACTCCCCAAAATCTGTAAGACTACTGAATTGAGTGAATTGTTCCTATTAGGCTTATGACAGTTGGTTTGCAGTTTACAGGTTGTAGTGCACTCCAGTCATATATTTGACAGAAAGGGAAGGGGACAAAAAGTCTGTACATTATTTCCCAGTGAGAAACTCTAAAAGAGATAAGAACGTTTCAGAAATAACTGATAAGCTACATCCTGCTGGTGTTTGGTTTTATTTATATTAATGGATTAGCTGAGCTGAATCAAGGATTCTGGGTGAGGAATGTCTCCAAGATGAATGGGAAGGCATAGTTCATGTGAGTGATGCTCCACTGGCAGAACGGACTGAATGGTGCCTATTGATTTAATAGCAAGAGTTAAGGCTTACTTAAGGAAGTGAGGCTTCATCTCATAAATTCATAGATTTATTTTTAGGCCCAGATGGGGTTATTATTCTCAGACTGGACTCCTGTGTGGCAAAGGTTCAGTAACACCTGCCTCAAGCCCATAACTTCTGTTTGAGTTGTAACACCTCTTTTAGGACTGTAAGCATTCTGGATTGAGATATTCCAAATGACAAAGACTACACCTTCTCCCAGAAAATGTCTTCCATTTCAATGCAACATTAATAGTCTAGCAAGATTCATTAACTTGCAGTTGAATTACAGGTGGCAATAACAATATTCCAGAATGGTTTATTTAATTTGCTTAGAAAGCCTCTTACCATGTGTTTTGCTAGTATCTTTCCCATGCTTAAGCTGACACCAGTTAATTCTGTTTCCTACATACCTCTGGGATATACATCTCTAGCCTAACTTGTGGAAAATTGGTTGTTGATGTTCAGGAAATAACCGATTTTCCATCTATTATAATGTGGCCTTACTGAAAGTATATGCTGCTGATATACAAACCACTGATTACAGTTTTTAGTTAACAAATGGGTTTTGTCAATTGCCCCAGGCACTGCCTAACAAAGTTGTGCTTAACGACTAAGACAACCGATTTCTTTGGGGATGTTGCTTAAATGGAGCACAGATCTAGCGTACACAACAGTTGCTATTCATCAGGCACTGGGAAAAAAAAGCCTGGCAGCAAGCCAGAAATGTAAACCAGCCCTATAAGTTGGCAGAGTAGTTTATAATTACTGCTATTAAAATATACACACATGCATATATATATATATATATATATATATATATATGAATACGCACACACACACGAGATTTGCTGAGATATAAAATGCCAATGCTAACTTCAGGGCAATATTTCTATGATGATTTCATTCCATGATTAAGTAGTTCGGAAGGAAGATGCAAGATATTAATTAAAGCAGAGGATAAATACCTTCTTAATTAGTTGATGAAATACAATTTGCATGGAAGTGAATTCTTTTTAATAACTGCTGAATGTGCCTCGGGCAATGTTTCAGCACATCCCGTTTTTCCCTTCTGTCATCCTTGGGGAATTCTAAATAAATGTTTAGAGACTAATTCTGATCTTTCTCACTGTTTTTCTGAATTCATTTCACTTTGATGGAATTACTCTGGTTTGAGAAATCAGAAGGAGAAATCAGGCCAGCTGATTTTGCTGCTTCTTCTTCCCCTTCCTCCTGCACAGCAGAGTGAAAAGAACCACTCAGACCAATGAAGGGACAAGATATTCTAGGTTTGAATGCAGAAGAGAGCAAGAGAGATGCTACTGAATGGGTGGGCTTTACTACCCTGACACTATTACCACGTAAAACTTCAATTTCACCTGTTTGCTCACCCTCTTAGTTTTCTGACTCTATTAGATATTCCTTGCTTAGACATATGCCAGTCCAGAAACTCTGAAGAAGGATATTCTTGCAGCTATGGAATTGCCAGTGGCTGAGAGATATCCTTGTTTATTTGGTTTTTTGCTTTGTTTTGGTTTTGGTAGCATCTTTGTCTCATTTAACAGCCTGCAAGGAGTGCTAGCTTGATAAGCAGATGCTGAATATTTCACTTTAATATCTATGATCAACGTGTGGTCTCAGGTCATCTCTTTTCAGCACACTACTCACTCTACTCTGAAGTTGGGATTATTCATTTCCTTGTGGCCTCTTCTGTGTCATTTCTCATGAAGGAATCCAAGCATTTCATAAATGATGATGATAATGGGTTTATTTTCACAGCTTGCTGGTGAGGAGTTAGTTTGGCTGGTGTCACCACTACTTTATGGATGGATAATAGATGCACAGATGTATTAAGATCCATGTTTCTCCCAAGGCTGAGAAATTCAAACGGCCTGTGATTTTTCAGCTGATAGTGCATCCTGGCTCATTGCATATGTTCTGACTACCTTTACCACAGATAAAACCGTGAAAGCTCAGGACTTCCATAAACCCAAGCTTTGCAAAGCCAGGATTCATCTAAATAACTCCTTATGAGAAACTTGTTTAAAGATTTGCCCAGAGCCAAATCACAACATGGTAGCATGTTCTGCCTCCTCCAGAACCGCAGGCTGAGCTTCTGGCTGCACCTTCCTCACCCCCTTCTCACATTTGCAGCTCCAGCCTTACAAGACCTCTGTATCTGAGACTGTGGAGAAGACAATTGATGCCTGCTTTGCAGGTGGCATCTACTGGTTCTCTGGAGCTTCCTAGGGAGTACTGGATGTGGTCCAGGTTCCCATACTATGGAAATCCCACTCTGAATCTCTGAACTCATTAATGTTTTAGTTTTCTCTCTCTTTCACTACTTCTTCCTTCTAATGCAAGTGGTGCCTGGCACTGCATAGGGAACAAAACTGTAGTTTTGGAGGGCTTTTAGACCTTCACAGTTAGGGCTTTGCTGGCAGGAGAGGCAGATGTGTCCAGAAGATTATTTATTTCAATCTGCAGAGTAAGATTTTCCTGTGCACTCAAAAAAGGACTAGTGCTTGGGACTGGGAGGATCATGCATATAAGCATCTGAAACAGTAAAGAGTCTCATTAAAAAAGAGGCTGAATTAATGTTTTCAGGGGCATTTGGTTTCATTATTAAACAGCTAACAAAAGAAATACAGAGACTGCATTATCTGGATGGGACAGACTTCAGCCATCTGAACAAAGTCCAGACCAGCCAGCTCCACAAATGTCATCTCAGCAAAGCACATTAATAAAGGCAGTTTGCCCCCAGGACTCAAGGTCTCTGCTGACAGACAAGGAATGGGAAGGGCCAGGTATTACAGGCCCTGTTCTAAGCTTGTATACGAGCGAGGTGTTCTAAGTGGTGTCTTCTTCCCATTCTTTCCAGAGATCTCTATTTTACTCATTCCATTCCCCCTCACAGAAATTCAGAACAAAAGAGGAATTGGAAATGTCAAATAAGCTATTTCTTTCACCATGTTGTAACTACAAGGGGGAAGCTTTAGAGGGAGGGAGGAGAGGGCAGAGGTATTCACAGGCCATAATGTACCAGCTCCAAACAACAGCCCCCAAGTTTATGCTTTTCAGATTTTTTGAGATAAATATTTGTGGGTTTTACACAAGCAAAATAACGTATTTTTCCCTTCTACACACATTTGGGGTTTTTTTTATTGTTTTCTTTTAGTGCAATAAGGTCAATGTTGGCACACAACTTGTCAGATTTCAACCCAAAGTTCAACTACATTACAAACAGGTGAAAGCAGAGTTTTGAAATTACAAGGTCTGGCCCACCCTAAAAATATAGCTGTGCTCCTCCCCCTGACCAGTACTAACCACAGGGCAGGTGAAAGACTGCCTTCCTCAAACAATACTGAAGGCACAAACACAACTTCAGCCTCACTATGCAGACCAAGATAGAATTCACAGCTCTCTCCTCATTTTAAAAATGTCCCCACTGCAGGCGTCAAAGCCTCAAGGCCAAATTTTCCCTGCACGATTCTACCCTGGCACCAATATGCTCCCAGTGCTGCAGAAAGCATAGTCTCTCTCACCAAGCAAACCTCTTCTACAGCCCAAGTTACACAGGTCAGCCTCTTTACTGGCTTACTAAACCTATTCTGGTTGTCTGTTCTGCTTTATTGCATCAGCAATTTCCTTTCAAAAGTCCAACCTTTTCCCTTGGCTTCTTATTTAATTTTCCAAAGCATTTTCACCATGTTACCTGGAAAAACTTCACACTGAACCCACCCATCTTCCCTCTCTGGTGCTGCATTCCTACCTGTTGGTGATGGACAGGTCCTTTCGGACACACTACAGACCCACAAAAAGCAGGAAATCTTCTGTCCAGCCAAGATGAAAATAGTTACGTGCCCTGGCATTTGATCCCAACTCCAGAGTAACACATGATTTTGGGAGGGGGACAGGGACCCTCATATTGTGTTTTTAATGAATGTCATCTAAGGCAGGACCTTAGACTGATGTCACATGTGGATGACAACTCAGTGCTTCTCAGGAAACATCTAATATAGCATATGGGGGGGAGGGAAATATTTTGTGTGTGTGTCATTTGTTTTTAAAGTGTGGGGGAAGAGAAGATGGGGAAGGCAAGGAATCCTATTCAGAACTAGAGAGTTCAACAAATCATTTCTACAAAGAAAAAAGCTATTCTTTTTATGCCAGCACCTTTTAGTTGTAGGACTTAAAAGAGTTTGGGGTTCTTTGTTAACCACTTGGACTGATGCCCAACAGTTGTTTTCATTTATCCTTGACATTTTCAACTGCTCCCATTGAAGTGAGATAAAGTAGCAGAAAGAAAAATAAACGGGCTTTCTTTCTCCCCTCTTTCCCCAGTCGCTTGGGTCACTGTTTTGTCTTGTTTTATGGAGATCTGAATGGGTGCCGTACAAACCGGCCGAGCAGATGTGGAAGGTGAGGCAGGAACGACAGCCTGTGGTTGCAGCAATGGGCTCACAGCACTCGGGTGCACCTCCCAGCTCTGCTACAGCCTTCCTGCACTGTCTTTGCCAAGTCACTTCAGCTCTCCATGCCTCAGTTCCTCGTCTGAGAAAGAAGATATCCCTTCTTTTTTCTCATCTTGTACCAGCTTTATGTCTATAGACCGGAAAATTTTTTGGGCCAGGCTAATTTCTTACTACCTGTTTCTTGCCCTGCCTAAAACAATGGGGCTTGGTCTGTGTGAACATTTAGTTAACAGAAAAATTTAGCTAATAACAAGAGTACTTGTCCAGATCTGCATGTCCTCTGGGTTTGCTTTAGCTTCCTTATGGTCAGAGCTGTTGGAACAGTTTTAATCACTCTGTGAATATACTTGACAGCTTTGAATCAAACCCAAACCCAAATTGAAAACTGATTTGAATTGTTATTTCTTTTCAAACCCAGAACTGAACCTACACTTTTACTTTGAAGACTATGTGGGACTCAAAAAAACCCCAACCAACAGAGCAAAACTTTCTCTGTAGCTGGACCAGACCTCAACTAAAAAAATGACTGGTTTGAGTCCATAACAGATTTACTTCCTTGATGATTTCAGTTCCCTGTTATTCATCATGTCATGTTAGCTGAAGTTATTAGGAAATCCACCATTATTTGTGTAAAAATTAGTAATTCCTGAAAGCTTTAAAGACTTTGGCATAAATGGTTACTTGGTAGAAACTTGTTATGAAATTTCATGGTCACTCGTAGTCAGTTTTCCATTTATAAACCTTTGGCCAACTAATTAGGGAGAAAACACATCTAATAAACTACCAAGAAACAACCTGTATGTGGAAAGCACTTCCCTTCCCTGAAACCACCGAAAGAGATAAAAATAACAAAGGTCAGTCTCATAGAAATGGTGTTTGGATGTGATTTTCCAGCTCAGATCTGGCTGCTGATGTACCTAAGTTACTGTGCTCAGACTTGAGTTCCTCTCAGTTTTGGTTAAAAAAAAAGGTAAAGAGGAGCCTGGGATGCTGTGTTCCAGACAGTGAGGTGAGCAGCAACAATAAAACCCAGACACAGAGCTAAAACACTCCTGAGAAAGAGTCATCCCAGTATCTTGCCATATTTTAAGAGATATGAGTTTGCACCTTGCCCTGGATTGCTATGAAAAACTGTCCCCCTGCTACCAGAGGTGTGAGAGACACCAAGTCATTCCTGTTGGGTTGCTAGAGGCAGCCCAGTACAAATGCTAGTCATGCCTTGTATATGGCTGGCCAGGGAGGCTGGTGCACCTTAATCGTACTAGCTAGAACCAGTTGAAATTTCTTCCCTCAATTCGGTTACATTTTTTGACCCAGTCTTACAATCCAGCACAAAGTATACATTATGTTTTGTCTTCTGGTTTTCTTAGTTTGACTTTGAAATGAAAAGTCCTGAAAAAAATGAAGAATCCAAACATTTTACTTTGATTTTCATGAGGTGTTGGTGTTACTTACCAGTCAGTCCTGTGTATTTAGGTACAGTTTCTTTATGGACTTTGATCTCTGCAACTGCAGACAGCCACTGTCAGAAGCCAAAATCATTACAGATTATCTCACATACGAGACAGGCGTGCACGCGACTGTGCTCTTCTTGGAAACCTTCTGCCTGCTGCTGTTTTTGTAATCATAAAATAGAGGCCGTGTTGAGTGAACAGCACAGCCTTGTTTTTGACTGGACAAAGAGAGAAAAGAAGAGAGAAGAAACAGGCCTGGGAAAAAGCCAGGTATGCCAAATGCCTGCAATTACCTGCCTCTGCCCTTTCTTTCACCATCTATGAACAAGTAGTGACGAGTGACTGCAACAACTGGAGTATTAATATGCAGCTCAGATGAATTAATTCCATTTTAGCTGGAAAAAATGTTCCCAAACGTCCAGGGCTGGGACAGCAAAATTAAGCAAAAGCAGAAGAGGGAAGAGGGGAAAACAGCCATTGCCCCCCAAATCCTCATATCCTCTTCATTCTTACTCTCACCCTTGCAGGGAAAACTTCAGTCCCAGCCCCATCTGAGCCTTTTGCAGCCACCAGAACAAGTGTCCGTATAGTGTGACAAGGCAGCCAGCAGGTCAGGAGCAGTGAAGCAGATGTGTTCCTGTGCAGATTATCTCCTGTGTCATATTTGAGATTTGTTCCCCTAGATGGGACTGTAAAACACATTGCCCACCACGTAGCAGCTAAAAAGAAGGAGCGGCCTTCCTTTCTACAGAAGGCACTTATAGGACTGCCCTTTGTGACCACTGTGATATGGTTAGTTTTGTGATGCCAGAAAAGAGATGCAGAGTGCATCTGTGCATGGTATGACAACCCCAGTTCCTGTTTCCTTTCCACTGGTGAAGAAAGAGAAGTCTGAATCCAAAGGTGAATCCCTGCTCAGATGTTGTTCATAGCTCAGATGGAAAAACAATCAGACAAGATTGTTCAAGACACTCTCTTTGGGAAATAGGAAGGTTTCTAGAGGCAGTAACAGCTGTCTGCCTCCTAAGGAAACCACAGCCATTTGTGAAAGCATAAAGCCCATCTTCCCTCCATATCCTTCCCTCCCATACCCCCAGCTCTGCCAAATCTCTGCTACCTACAGGGCTGACATGGCCAGACTCAAGGCACTCTGCATGCAGCCCAGTAACAGAGATAAGGTCAGTGGTGTTACAGCAGTTTCCTTCTGTCTCTCCGGCTCCTTTCCTTGCTTGTTTGTTGCCATGACCCATAAGCTGTTTCCATTCCACTAAGTGACTGGTGAGTCACTGCAACCCACTGCATTGGGAAGATAAAGGCAGTATCTGGAGCACCATGTGATCAAATGCACACAGACACCTGATAAAATCCTCCCTCCCTCTCTCCTCCTCATGAAGGGTCTGTAGGCAGTCCCTCCTTCAGGCGTCTGCTTACATGGCTGTGTTTGAAACCCTTTTCTGTGACACCTATGTGGAGGACTGGCTGGCTTGGGCTAAGTCCTCTACAATAATTCTCTGGCCCTCCCCCTCTTCTGCTTTGAATGGTGAAGATGGGGTCAGTGACTTGCGAAAATAAGCCAAACAGGATCAGGTGATCATGTAGGATTAGGTGCAGTTCCCCACTGGGTGTCAAATCCCAGTACACCCACTGCTAGACCATTATATTTTAATGGGAGAAGGATGATAAGTCAACACTTCAAAGACAGAAAGAAGGCTGTGGAGAGCTTCCTGGATTCCTCTTTTAGAGGAAGAAAGAATCAGCTTTAATTGAAGTCACTTCTTATCTGTTTCCATCATTTTTGTTTCATGAAAGTGGGAGGTTAAAATGGACAAGAAGAATAGCACAGGAAGAGTCTGAAAGAGAAAACAGTTTTTCCCTGTTGCTGCATGTCCCCTTTGTGATTTTATTCCTTAGCCCTGCATGAATAAAATGACAGAAACCTGCCAAAACCTGTAGAGTCAGATTCTTATCTCCACCCTCCATTACCAGAGCTATGTCCTTCGCAGTTTGCTAAAGCCCGTGCACTGGCTTTCCCCTCTTTGCTCCTGTACCTGAAAGGAGAGTCAAGAGAGTTGACCTCTTTTGGATCTGCTGCCACTTAGAGAGATGTAATTTGGAATTTATGTCATTCTGCTGGAAAAGTCACCATTTTCAGCTCTTAGGTTGCACCTCAAGTAATTTTGCAAGGCCCTTAGCTGAGAACGAAAAGCATTGGCTTTACCCATAGCAAAAGTAATAGCAAAGGGCAGAACTGCAAGGATTTATGTTGCACAAGTGTTTTCTCAAAGCCAGGGAAACTTTTTCACTGAGTGAAGAGGCATATGTCTTTTTGATTTTGCCAGTATGGGAAGTAAAATGACAAAGCCAGTGAAGATGGAGTGGCAGTCGTAAAGTATGTGGTGAGAGGTAAATGTTGGCTTCTCCCCATAACCTTTATTGTGGCCTGCTCACACTTGTTCACACAACAAACTTGTCTCCACTAGGTTTTCACCTCAGGCCAGGCGCCTTATGACAGTGAACCCCAAAGAGGAACACAGTGTTTTCTTCTAGTGAAGGCACAGCCTGAACCTCTACATTCCCTTCCTGACCTACTAGCGGATGGAATGGCCTGGGCAAGAAGAACAGGAGCAAAAAGCAAAGTAGGCAAAACCCTAAGGTCGCTGCCACAGACTAGCTTCGGGCTCATAATTTACTGTGCCAGTAAAGCATGGCTTGTTTGCCTTTTCTCCTTCTTTTT